>JANHMN010000606.1:0-17670 GCA_030674055.1 Rhabdomys pumilio
TTTTTCTTTTTTTTTTTTTCTTTCTTTGTTTTTTTTTTTTTTTTTTTTGGTGGGTTGGTTTTCCTTTTTTTTTTCACAGACACTAGAACATGGGGCTTTCTATGGGGCACATGGTGACTATGTTGTTATGTCTTAAACTTTTCTTACAGGGTAACTTTCATTCACACCACAGAAAAAGTTCTAAGGTGATACAAATGCAAATTAGCTGGATTTAATCCTTTCATGATGCACACATCTGCAAAAATCACATGAGAGCATTAATTCCTAATATAGACTTTAGATGATAGGTGACACAAGTCAATGTAAGTTAATCAATTGACAGATAACACCACTCTATTGGAGTGTTGCTGATACTGTGAAAAGCTTGTGTCTGGGCAGAGGGTCTGAGGTCTTAAAGTAGCTTCTGCTCAATTGTGCTGGGAAAACCTTCTCTAAAAGCTAAAGTAATACATGACGAGGTTTTTGTGTGTGCTTGGCTTGCTTCTCCTAGAATAAACATCTTCCAGGTAGATTCACAAATCTCAAATATGAAGCTTTCTTTTTAAAAAAAAACTGAAAGTATTTTTGAAAGTTTGTTAAAAGCATATGAAAAATTCAGAAATCCATGTACTAGAAAAGTTAGTTTTACACCATAATATAAAATAGATTCCGTGTATAAGAATAAATATACATGCATATATGTATATATAATATACATACATGTAATACATATGTATGTGTACATATAATTTCTTAAAGCTATTTTTGATACACAACTGAAACTCAAGTTTCTCACCTGATTAGCCACTTAGATGGCTATACTAAATAAGTAGCAAATGAAAGGAGAGACATGGAGTAACCTCTGATTGGCTATGTGGCTACACACTCTGCTTGACCAAGGAAGCATCCATGCATCTCAATTGCATCTTTATTAACCAACTGCTCTGTGTGCCTCCTCTACTGGTCAAGGGAACTGAGCTCATAGACCTCCTGAAAAAGTTCAAGGTATGGGCATCTAAGGAACCCAAACATGGCCTACCTTTCTTCATCCAGACAAAGATTAGGTGGCCAAGGAAGCCAGACAAGAGGTCCTAGTGTAGCTTAAAGAAGCATACCCAAAACTCTGTTCTCATTTATACATTTGTGTCAATATGGATAGTTCTGTCAACAACTTCATACAAAATCTCAAGGCATAAACAAAATGCTAATACATTACTTATACAATGTAAGAGGAGCACCCTCAAGCTCAGTGATCAATAACATCTGGACCCTCATCAGTACAGTCTTTACTCTCAAGTTTCTGTCAGTATTCTAGTTTTGAAAGATCTCACCAGAGTTGACCATTAAGTTATGCCATAGCATCCTAGGTTTTCCTGGGCCTTTCCAAACTCTTTCCATGAGATAATTCCAAAGACCCCTAAATCCATTATTTAGATGTACTCACGGAAACGACCCACTTCTCAGCACCAGTTTTTCTGTTAGCTTTCCATGTTGTAACAAAATACTCTGGATAAGCAACTTAAAAGGAGAAATATGCATTTTTGTCTCACAATTTTAGTGGCTTTGCTGCAGACTATTGTGCTCTGTAAGACACAGTATATAATATTACGGAATATGCAGCAAAAAAAGAATGCTTAGCTTAGTATGGCAAGAAACAAAAGAGGCAAAGAAAGAGCCAGAACCTCAACATCCCTTCAAAGTAATGTCCTTGGGAACTTGATTTTCTTCCATTAGATCATAATTTCCAAACGTTCCATCACATCCTGTTGGAAGAACAAAACACCAAGCCTTTAACAAAGGTATCTCTGATGTGTTCAACTCCAAATTATGGTTAAAAAAAAAAGTTGTGAGAAAACACCAAGAAAAACTGTATGAGAAGAGAAAGGGATTCAGAAGTTATCCCTGGGCATGGCTGCTGAATTTAAACTGTGATGTTGAAAAGAATTGGGGGAGGAGGAGGAGGAATGAAAAGAGCTAGATGTGTGAGGAACATGTTTGGGAAACATATAGGTATCAAACCTTGGTGGAGAAGGAGCAAGTAGCCCATAGTGTTCCTAGCATCAGCACCACGTAGAATGTACCTCTCTGACCTGGGAGCAGTAATTTTGTGTTCATTTCTGCCTTTCCCTGTCCTTCTCCTTGTGACAATCTCTTCTGTATCACTGGCACACAGTCTTGAGGTCACCCTCAGGAAGCAGTGGCCTCTCTAGCTTCCCTCTCACTCCATCTCTGTCTCCAGACACCATCAATGGTTATAGGGATGGATCATTATTTACTATCTCAGTGCATTACATCTCTGGCTTTCTAACATACAACAGAGGGTTAAAGGATGAGAACCTAGACAAAGTGGCCCAAATAAATTATTTGAGAGTCTGAGTAAAGTTTATCATTTAACATTTTACTTGCAACGGTTGGCCCAGGACTGCAGGTATGTAGGGAATGTATACACATGTATGTACACATACGTAGATGCAGGAGTATACATGATGAGGGTAGGAGACTCCCTCGGGTGATGATAACAAATCACAAAACTTAAAATCTCAAGAAAGTATACAAGAATGTCAAAGTAGATGTGTGTGCCCGCATTTTCACACCCTTTGGCGATGAAAATACTCCTAATCTTATTCCATCATCTTTCCCATTGTACCACCTTGGAATTGTCTCAGCAGAGTTGTCTGTTTCTCTAATTTCAAACTGTCTGAGATCTAGTGTGAACCATCTCTCCTGACAACAAAGCCAGACTTTAACCTGAAAAGGTGTCATGTGTTTCCTAAATCCTGCTTTTCAAGTGCTCCCCAAATTCCTATTTCTAATAAGAAGTCAGCCACAGAAGTGATCTGTCAAAAGCAAAAATTAGAAATCTCTCTCTCGGTCTCTCCCTCTCTCTCCCTCTCTGTCTCTCTTTCTCTCTGTCTCTCTTTCCCTCTCTCTCTCTCTCTCTCTCTCTCTCTCTCTCTTTCCCTCTCTTTCTCTCTCTCTCCCTCCTTCTCTCTTTCTCTGTCTCTCTCTCTCTTTCTCTGTCTCTCTCTCTCTTTCTCTGTCTCTCTGTCTCTGTCTCTGTCTCTGTCTCTCTCTCTCTCTCTCTCTCTCTCTGTGTGTGTGTGTGTGTGTGTGTGTGTGTGTGTGTGTGTGTATCCCCCACCCTCCCTCTCTCTCTCTCCACTCCTTTATGTTCACAGCCCTAGGATCCTAGGATTGAATGACTCCTTAAGTCTTGCTCAAAACAGACCCTGTGTGCTCCAAGTCTTGCTAATACAGATCTACCCATCCCCCTAATATCTCTAACTATTTTTATTCTATGTAAATGTTCAAGTCAGAGAATAAGGATACATCATTTAGTTAACTTTCAGACATTGGAAAGGCAAAATACTGGCCTTTTGTCTACATACACCCTGCCTGCCCTTGGTCCTTCCTGGCCTCATATCTCTTCTCATTTTCTTTATTTAGGAGTGTCTCAAATCATCTGTCTACATGCACCTGTGGTAGCTCTGCTGGGTGATGAACCAGACTTACCCTGCTTCCTCTATCCAATCTAGTACATGTGGAGAAGCTGGCCTCATCTACTGTCCTAGGTGACACACCTGGACAAGCATGGGGAAGACAAACTTGAAATCATGCAGAAATATTCATGGAGAGCAAAGCTTGTGAAAATGTTATCTACAAAAGTATTGTGGTTCTAAAGATGCTCAATGCCCAGCCATCCTCTGATAATGGTTTATATTACTTTGGATTCCAATATGGCTCCTTCTATAATGACACATTGATTGAGCCAAAGAAGGCAAGTAAGGGCCGAATCTTCTGCAAATGTGGAACGTTAGATTAATTACTTCTCTGTTGCTGAGATAAAACACAAATAGCAAGGAAATTTATTTAATTGAGTTTTAATATGAGAACAATTCTCACTTGGTAAACAAAACCAGTTTTCTTTTGAACATGAAAAATTAGGATAACACTAAAGATGAGAAAGTAGAAAGACTGGCTGCCAACTTTAAATTTTATAGTAGAGAAGAGAAATAAGAGTTGTTTACTGATAGCTGGAAACAGGTATTTATATGTTCAAATTTTATTCTTTTTTAAAAAGATTTGTTTGTTTGTTTATTTATTTATTTATATGAGTACACTGTATCTGTCTTCAGACACAACAGAAGAGTGCATCAAATCACATTACAGATGATTGTGAGCCACCATGTGGTTGCTGGGAATTGAACTCAGGACTCAAATTTTATTCTTATATTAATAAGTCAAAGAAATTTTAATAGGAAGAGATACAGATTTTTATCTGGAGACCGGATCTTGGGAGGCTGAGGCTGGCTTCCCACTCACTATGCTGCTATGACTGACAATAAACTCCTGATCCTCCTTTTTTTTCCCTCCTGGGTACTTGGACTACAGGCCAGGTAGTACTAGGACTACAGGCCTATACTACCATGGAGTGCTGAGAATTAAGGCTCACAGAGATCTACCTGCTTCTGAGTCCTAAGTGCTTAGAATAAAGATGTGCATAACACTCCTAGCTAGCAACATTTTTTTTTTAATTTAAATGAGTGAAGTCATAATCAAGAAGGCAGAAGACAAAGAAACTATACAGAGGACCAAAAATCTTTGCATATTAAGCCTGCAACTGAAATTTTAGATACAGTAGTGTTAGCATAATGTGTATTATTGTGCATTGTGTAAAGATTATTCTTGTATTATTCAAATGCTTGCTGGTGACCAGCCTGGCACTTAGGTAGACTGAGGCAGGCAGCAATGGGTGGCATTGGTGGCTGTGGGGGTAAAATTTGCAATTGCAGGAGCAAAAGTAGCTTGCTTAAGGTAAATTTTCTCTTTCTTTAACTCTTTACTATTCTATGGCCAAAAGCCACTGGCTTCTGGTAATTTGACTCCCAACTGTTAGCAACAGGGGATTAAGAAAAGAAGTTAGTTGCTTGGGCTGTTTTCTCTTTGAACCTCTGTTCCCTCAAGAGGCTCAGGGTTCTTTAACTCTTTGTGAGTCATAGAGAACGGAAAAGAAAAGAAAAAAAGAGAGAGAGAGACACATACAGGATGAAGCTGAAAAAAGCTGAGCCAGCATTTTACTGTAGTTCTTAGTATAAAAACTAATTATCCCAGGATATTTAGTCACATGGTTCTCCAAGCGTCTCTACGTAGCAAGTTCAAGGCAACAATTCATGTTATAAATCGACAAGACTTAAGGAATAACAGCAGAATTGTTTGCATGGCTTTCCATTAAGACTAGTATCTCACAGAACATTCATTATCTATCTTTTAGACCCATAAGTTCATTAAAAGTTTAAAGCAATAATTTTTATGTCACAAGTTAACACTATTTTGTCAAGGGACAAATCATTTGCATTATGTCTTACTAGTTTTGAAGTTTTGTTTAGATAAACTAGTCAATATTTTATTTTCTGTCCTTTCACCTATAATAAATTGTCCATTCCCAGTGTATGATCTTTAGGTACTAGATAATGGTCTCACACTTAACCTAGTAGAAATGTTTTACTTAATCATAAATTCGTTCCAAGCCTGCTTTCTTTTCCTTAGTGCAATAATTTTGTGGCACATGAAGGTTTAAAGAGTTCTAATTGCAGCTTTTATTCTATAGGGGACTTGAAATTATCAATTTTGAAATTCTATAAAATCATTATCAGAAATTATGAAATCATCAGTTTGTCTACACAGTATTAGTATATGAAAGTACATCTTCATATTGATTCTGCAAGAAATCTGCCCAGTAGGGTGGGCTCATGCCCAGGAATCCGTAGACTATGTAATGGTAAGAGGAAAGGCATATCAGCTGTAAGAGGCAATCCTGGGATGAAGTCTGTAAGGACTCTGCACCTCAGAATTCACTCATTACAGAATTCAGTCATGGCCATACAAAAAAACAGTGGGCCATCCTCTCCTAAATGGCTTCTGTCAAATGTTGATTTCTCTGACCCATATCCAGTTGCAATCTGAACATGGCATTGTAAGGCTTATTCTAAGAATCTCCTGTTTCCCATTTATTCTCTGATTTGTCAGTAAAAGCTGACCAACCAATCACTGAACAGGGGAGAGAATAGGGCTAGACTTCCCATTCCATTAGGAGAGGGGTAGAGACATAAAGGGATTTACCATGAAGTGAAGGACCAAGAGCCACCATGAGAAGGTGCATGGAACATATAGATAGTGTTATAGATTATAATTATAATTATAGTATTAATTAAGTATTAATTAATTAAGTATAATTAAGTATTAAGATTATAGATTATAATACTATAGTATATAGTATTATTATAGAGAATAGATCAGTATTAAGATGCAAGTATCTTAGGAATATTGGCTGGGAAGTAGCTAGATTAGTTTAGAGGATTAGAATAGATGAAAACTGCTTGGTTGTCATGCTGTAAAGCTTGTTTAAATAAATCTAATAGTCTCAGTCTCAATTATTTGAGAGCTAGCTATCTTAGAGGAAAAGAAAACTGACACTTTTAAATTTACACTAACACAATAGATATTTGTTCTCATTGTTTTTCTATCAATTGACACGTGAGGTTAGCTCATTATGGGGTGAGGCTTTTATCAAGATGATTCATTCATGAACCACCTTATCATCAATCCCATATTTATTCTTTCACTGCCTATAACAGTCAAACCTTCAAAACAGAAATGGCATCTCAAAGCCTCTGCCAAGTATACCAATTAGGTTCTAAATAGAGAATGCTCTATGATAGCTGGGCTTTTGGTTTTGAATTCGTGAGTTTCTACTAAGCAAATAGAATGTAAAAGGTAGAAGGAAAATTAGCAGATGGCAGACACATAGAAGCAGCATATGGTAAAACATCTAGCAGCCATGGCTGAGGACATCTTACTATAACTGTCTGGTTGAGGTTCCCGATAGATTCCTGGGAAGAGCCTTTCTAAAAATGAGCTGCCACCTTCCATTGCCACTAAAGGCATTTTGTTTTTGTGGAATGATCAACTGTAACCTCTGTTGAAGATGGCTGGTTTTCTAGTTGTTCTGGGGAATGGGAGGTAGTGTTTCACTCTTGAGCTGTTTTGCTGTTCTCCTGTCTCCCTGACAAAGACTATGGGATCATTTTGTCCCAGTGCAGGCGGTCTTGGAAGGTACTTGAAATAAACACACTGGTGTCTTGGACAAGAGAGCCCTCTTTATTCTCAGGGCCCACATTCAAAAATTTAAAGAGCACAATTTTCCTACATTCACATGGAAAGTACCTTATGGACTAAGAATTCCCCAACTTTCTCTCAATTTTCTTCCCAATGTCTTTTGAAGAACAGGAGTTATTAATTGTTTTTAATTTTTTTATTTGTTTGTTTTCAAGACAGGGTTTCATTGTGCAGCTCTAGATGTCCTGAAACTATCTCTGTAGACCAGGCTGGCCTCTAATTCACAGAGATCCACCTGCCTCTGCCTCACTGCAGGGATTAAAGGCATGTGCCATCATTACCCAGCCTAAAATTGTTAATTTTTAATGAAGTCTAAACTGCCTATGTGTTCTATCATATATCATGGTTTTGGTACTATATTTTTAAATTCATTATCAGAATCTGTAAAGATGGTTCAGCAATTAAGAGCATTGGCTACTTTTCTACAGGACCTGCGTTTGATTCTCAGCATTCACATGGTGACTCACAATAGTGGAGTTATAGACTATAACTATAACTCCACTTATAAGGAATCTGATGTCTGTTTCTGGCCTCTGAGGGCAGCAAGCATACAAGCAGTATACAGACATGCATGCAGGCAATATGCCCATATACATAACTTTAAAAACTCATCAATCGCAGGGCAGTGGTGGCACACGCCTTTAATCCCAGCACTTGAGAGGCAGAGGCAGGCAGATTTCTGAGTTCGAGGCCATCATGGTCTACAGAGTGAGTTCCAGGATAGCCAAACAGCCCAGGCTACACAGAGAAACCCTGTCTCGAAAAACCAAAAAACAAACAAACAAAAAAAAACCCTCATCAGTCAAAGATCATTTTTTCTTTCATTTTATCTTTGAGAAATTGTATGATTATGAATATCATAGTATAGTCTATATATCATAGTATAGTCTACTATACAACTTAAGTTAAATTTTGTGAAATATTTAGGGTCTATAAACCTAAATATTGATTATAAATAAAATATTGATTTTGCATATCAAAACCCAGCTATCCTAACCCCATTTATTGAAAACAAAATCCTTTTTTGAATTGAATTGCAATTCAAAACTAGTCTCCTGGAACCCATGGAAACATGATTCTTGGGTCTCCCACCTTATATAAAAAATCCATAGATATACAAATCTTTCAGATAAAATAATATTTTAGAGAAAATATAAGGGAAAGTCTAAGTATGTTCAGTAAAACTGCAGAGGGTTTGGGTTTTTTGTTTAATTGGTTGGTTTGGTTGGTTGTTTTCTGAGAAAAAAAAAGTTTTGAAATAGGTTCTTACTATGTAGCCATGACTTGCTTAGAACTGTCTACATAGACCAGGATAGCCTTGAACTAGTAGATATCTGCTCTGTGACCAGATTCCTGGAACTGAACACCACTGCACTTAGCCTTTTCTGAACATTTTGGTGTTTGTACTTGTTCAAATCTGCACAAGTTCTGAAGCGTGTAGTGTGTTTGGCCGTTGTATATGTTTACTAACATCAGAATGAACCTCCCTTCAGAACACAGTTAAATGTCTTTTATGTCATTGAGATATTTTTGAAAATATCCAGTTTGGGAAGCAGATGGCTTAGTTGAACATTCAGGATTTATAATGCTCCTTAAAAACAGCTCGCTCACAAGTTGACTTGGGACTTTATGTGGATAGCTTACCATGTTATAGCCCAGGAAGGACTTGAACTTTATTAATGGGAAAGGAATATTATCCACTTCTATTTTCATGCAAATAGTCCCGGCAGACTCAAAAGGAGGAACAGTGTAAGTGATGGCACTGATCTAATTATCTGCAGCCCAATATCACCTCATCCCTCAAAGGAACCTATAGAATGGCCTGACAGAGACTCCTACACAGTCAGGAAACAACTGGGACCTTAGCAACAAGACAAAACTCTGCGCCCTCCCTGCATAAATGGCTGCTTTATAAGCATTCCTTGTAATTTTCTACTGGACTCCACTATCTCCTCTAAAGAACATTTTAGCTCATTTTTAATAGAGGACCCACTGCCCTACAATCTCTAACTTGAACCATGGCCTCCCAGCATATCCTTCTTGTACACAGTTCAAGCCCTGGTTGTATAAAAGGCAGAGTGTAAGAAGAAGACATCAATAGCTCTAACCTCAGCATCTGGGGCAGCACTTCATAGACTCTCCTGCAGTCCTCGTGACCACCGAGTGAGGCTAGCATTAGAATCCCAGTGTTTATGATGAAGCAAACAATATCTATACAGTCATATGCATCAATTAAAATATTAAAGTATAAGTAACTTTTTAATGATATGGAAAATGAAATTTAGCAACTGTACTGTCTAGAAGAGAATAAAGAGGGGTTAAGATTCCTTACGATCCCGAGTCTAAGATTCTTTACACTGTACAAACTTAAGCTGTGACACATATCACCAAAAGAAAGCCTTGGGCATGCTGGCACACCTAAAGAGTAATCCCAGCACTCTAAAGGTGGACACCAAAGCTGAGCCATCTCAACTATGTAGGTGAGTTCAAGGCCAACCTAGGTAGCAAAAAAAACCTTGTCTCAAAAAATAAAAGCATATCAACAAATTGATGAAATTAAAGGTATTCTTACGTGCAACATTCAAGGGTTCAGAGGAAGTGGGAGACAGGAGAGTGTAGTAGAAGTGAATGTGATCAAAATACTCCATGAAATAATGTTATACAAAAGTATCACAGAATAATATTTTTAAAGTGTTTTAGAGGTAGCATTCAAGACAATTCAGCACTTCCATGGCTTGCTCCTCTTTGCTCTGGAGTTTCCTTTCCCAGTGGTGTGGGACCCATTACACTTCTGGAACCACTACTTGACAGTTTGTTGCTAGCTTTAGATCTGCTTCAAACCCTTCTCTGCCCTATCCAACCTCCTATTATCTAAGTGTCCTCACTGCTAAAGAGCCTTGCTGCTGTGCCAGGCTCCATCCTGCCCTCTCAGGTGAGTTCCTTGATCACAGGCTCTCCCCAGCAACTGCTCCATTCACTTCTCCACAGCCTGGCTTTCCCTCAGACTAGCCAGATGGCCTCGTGGGTAAAGACAGTTCCTACTAAGCCTGGCAACCAGAGCTTGATCCCCTGAACCTACAAAGTGGAAAGAGAGAACAAATTCCCTCAGGTTGTCCTCTAGCCTCTATACGTGTGCTGTGCACACACATGTTTACACACAAACATGCACAAAAATGACAAACAAATGTAAATTCCCACACCTCTGGCAGAGGCAGTGTCGGGTAAATTCATGCAGAGATCTAAATTAGAATCTGTTAGATGAGCTTGGGAAGTTATTTCAGCTCTGTTAACTCCTATTGTCTATCTTTATAAGGAAGATAATGCACCCTCTGAGGGAGATGGTGCATTATATGTGTGGGGAGATGGGTAGGTGCTCTCATTACTTTTTCCATCCCGAACAACGGCTCAGAGTCCTAATTCTTTTACTTGCATTTAATAATAAAAAATTATTCCAATTATCACTGAAGAGAAATTTTACATTCATATTAAGTGATACCTATAGATACATAATAGTATTTAAAGAATGAATAAAGGACTACACTAATGAATGAATGATTAAGTGCATGTGTCTTTTTATTTTTTTTAGACAGGTTCTTGTGCAGCCAGGCTAGTCTAAAACATTCTATGTAGCTAAGGATAACCTAGAACTTCTGACCTCACTGCCTTCCCTTCTGAGGTGCTGGAATTACAGGTGTACGGCGACATGCCTAGTTTATGAGGTGCTGGCGATTGTGCCTGGGCCTTTGTGCATACTAGGCAGACACTCTACCTACTGAGCTTCATCCCAAGACCAATTAAGTGACTGTGCCAAACCTGGTGTAAAAGCAAACCAAGGAAACATGTATTACGTGCATGCTGCTAAGGTCTAGAGGTATGCAGCAGTAAATATTATAGCATCCGTGTCCTCATAGAACATTCAGTCTACAAACCACTCCTCTTCTTATGAATTTTGATATGCAACATACTAAAAAAATGGTGTGGGAAGTTTTAATTAGTTGATTCATTCTGCTGTTGCTTCTATAGACACTCAACATGGATATGAATGAGGAGTCTCAATTAGTTAAACACACACACACACACACACACACACACACACACACACACACACACACAGAGCGGGTGGGGGAGAAAGACTCATGACCACAGCTATTTGGTGAAATGTCAAACATTACCCAGAAACAAACATTTAAAAAAAAAAAAAAAAGCACCAGTCTTAAATAAATACATCTCAGAGAGATCATCCCTTACTCAACATGAGAATGAAGAAACCTCCAGTGATTCACTATTGATAAAAAAGGATGCAGTTTACCAGGGTCAAACACCTGGACAAACAAAGTTCCAGGCTGCTTCGCCTTTCTCCCGGAATCAGAGTCAGGGTAGAGTCAGACAAGCATCGACGATCATTTAGACCTACTTACATAATGACTAGAGAACAAGAGCTATGAATCACCTCACCTCGTGGAGCTGGAGATATGAACATCTGACAGTGTGCTTTTTATCTCTCATACAGGAATCCCGCAGAATAAACGGTACTCAGCAGGTGATGTCACACAGCAGGTGGAAGCAGAGCTCCCTCTTGACAGGAGGCAGGGGTGGAGGCAGGTGGGTAAGCCTGGAGATAGAAGGGAAAGGAAGAGGAGGCTGTGGTTCATAAACAGAAGGCACAACACTGAGGAGCTGGTAGTTTGATTTTCTTTCAGGATTTTATATGAGAAAACAATGGTGTGAAAAGAACGGACAGGGATGAATAATGACTGTCTGCCAAGATCCTTGCTAACCATGGTGATTATCTCGCAGCCAGATTCAACAGACAGCAGACTGATAAGAGACATGTCAGTTCTTCTCTTTATAATTCATTTGGAGCCTTCCTCCCATCGTCCCCCTATTTGTATAGAGTCCAATTCATTCAAGGTTCCAAGCTAGGAAGTGGTCTCTTCAATGACCATAGAAGCAGCAGTCTGCTATTGCATCAGCCTGCATCAAAACATGTTCTGGAAGGCCCCTCTCCCATCACACTCTGGCCCTGGGCAGCTGGTTCCCAGAAGCACTGGTTGCCAACCCTCTGACGGGAAGCAAGGAAACGAAACCACTACCATTTATCACCTGTCAAAAATCCAGACTACACTTGTCCTGAACAACACAGCCAGACACACAAAGACAACTACCAACCCAAAGATAAGTGAGACATGAAACAAAACTGAGGGGCCTGCAACCCAGTTGAAGGGAGAAGACAAGAATACAGAGTTTGTCGATATCCTTCTATTTTTTACCCAAATGGGAAACCAGAATCTACAGGCATAGATCTCTATAGACAATAGAAGGATTTGGCTGAGGGTTTCCATTTTATACTGACTTGTGCTTTCTGGAAACCTAGCAGACTGCCTGAAGCCCTGTTCCCTAATGTGTAGAAGAATGAAAGGAATACCCACTTCAGGGCTTCTGTGAAGATGAACTAAGAAATGTGACAAACTTTCCAACTGTAAGGCACTAAACACATAACCACTATCCATTCCTATAGTTGCTTAGAATCCTATCCTGGATGTGCCTGTTATCTTACCATCTTCTGTATCCATTCCATTCTTTGTAAGTATGTTTGCCCAATGTAACTGAAAATCAGAAATGGCCATGCTGTCTGAGACAGCAGCCTGACCCTCCCAGTTGAGGAAGGAACAAGGAGAAACAGACCTTAAAGCAGAGAAGCTAGGGTTCAAATACTGCCTCTAAATAGGCAACTTTGTTGCTAGATAACTAAGCAACCTTGTAGTTATTTAGTGGCTGTATCTGTGTGTCCTTATCTACAGCATCTAACTTTTGGATAGCAACATGTACAATACGTAGAGTTTACTGTTCTCAGGTACAAACAAACATTGACTGGCTTTTATAGACTCTAAGATAGAACATCTGTTACTTGTACTGCTGTGTGTGGCATTCTATGCTTTTCATGTTGTTCGAAAGTTGAGGTAGATGAGAAGTTAATGTTATCTCTATTCGGAATTGTCTACTTTTCTCATTGTGGAATCTTTAGGGTAAGGATTCAGGCTTTTGACTTTCACTTTATTTTTCTGATCCATTTGGGTTGGGTTGGTGTTGAATAACTTATATGGCCTTGTAGCCGTTAATTAATGGTAGTTTATTCAGCGTGCTAAGCTGGAAAGGGGGCACATTCTCTTATCTATCCCTCAACAAACAAGGAAAATAAGAAGAAAATAAGATGGCAAACCAGATGGTACAAAGGATCTGGGTTCATAAAGGATTTTTGTTCAAATATTGTGGATGTTGAATTCAATAAATGATAAACAGATTAAAAAAAAAAAAGAATGAAATCCCATTCTTTCCCAAATCATGGATGTAGCTGGAGATCAGCATGTCTGATAAGATAATATTGGCACAGAAAGACAACTACTTCTTAATTCTACTCATGCTTGGAATATTTTTACAAAGTAGCTTAGGGATTACTGAGGCCAAAAAAAAAAAATAAGAAAAAGAAGAATGCTCAAGGAAACAAGATTCATTTATTCTAGGTAAATTAAAATTTACCTAGATTGGTAAAATTTACCTGGTTCAGCAGTGGAGAGTCCTGGTTGCTCTTCCAGAGGACCCGGGTTCAAATGCTAGGACCACTTGTAACTCCAGTTATGGAGGATCTAATACCCTCCTTGGGCTTCTGAGGGCACTGTACACATGTGATACACAGACATACATGCAAGTAAAACACTCATACACATAAAATAAAAACATCTCATCTGGACAGTCCAAAGAGTGTGTTCATCAGCAGTCCTTATAGAAAGACACACATACCACTAGCATGGTTGGTGCAAGCAACACCCCAAGACTCAATGAACTGTTACACCCTAGCATTTGCCAGTTATAAAGATGGCCTGACTCTTTCCTTTTCCTACCAACACTGCATTACCTCACCTGATAGCTAAAATTCCAACAGATTCCATCAAACAGACCTCGTAAGGGAAGCTATAAAGTTAGTATTTTGATAGTCTGCCTAATAAAGATTTCTTAATAAAGAATGAGAGAGATGAAGGGGATCCACCTGCTCCATCCCCAGAGCACTCAGCTGGCATAGGGTGGCCTTCTAGGACTTCTTTCCTCTGACTCTGGGCTTTACCACCCATATGATGGTATATGCTTTCATGTTGTATACTTCCATTACAGTACACCTGAAATAGAAGTAAGTAGAAGCAAGCAATTTTCCCATTCCAACGAGAGGTCTCTCAGTGGATCACCCAGGTTTCCCTTTGTGTGAAGATTTATGAGCAGGTAAGGACCCCTTAAAAGTACAGACAAAACAGCTCTTGTTGACAAGCAGAGAAAGAAGTTAATTACCTGCCAGGTAAACTTTTGATTTACATATTGATGCATCTTCTTGCCCTGAATACATAGTCTTTTATAGTTTAAAAAAAAATTCCAACTTATTTATCTCTTGTGGTTTAATTGTAAACCAATCTTTAGCAAAATTGAGTTATTTGATAACCTTGGAAATAAATTAGTGATAGACTACTTCCCAAGACTCTGATTTTTAAAAGAATCTATAGCGAGTCTGGATCAGACTGTGCCAATTTGAAACACGACAGCAGCCCATTTTGAACTGAAAAAAAAAATCACCAGTGGGCTTGAGAATGCCACTAGGTACCCTACACCACATGAAAGGTGCTCTCCTGTGAGTCCTGTTGATTCCAGGAAGGTTGCCTAGTTTTTCCTCTTCTTTTCTGTGTATTGCAAGTGGGCATCACATGCCACTGTGAAGCAGAGTTAGTGGAAGAAAAGTTCTGTAATCCCACTTTGCCATGTTTGTGCTGGTCCAGGTCCTTCGTCCATGCCCAGAGCTTCAAGAGTTCACTGGTTTTGATAAGGCATTGTCCAGCCCTGTTCAGCTTCCCAGCATCCACAGTCTCACACCACTATCTGCCATGAGAACACCAGGGTTATTCTCACATGCCCTGTATTCCTAATGAGGTCGGACCCAGGTATCTGGGGGCATCCTCAGTCTCTGAGTCCTTGTCCCCATGTGCTCTGTATCTACTTTCTGATGCCCTCTATTTCAATGGATTATATGAAACTTTTCCCATTGCTTCCCTATTCCTGGACGGATTCCAGTCTTCAACAAAGCCAGCACCCTCTCAGTCTTGTACTTCCCCTCAGTTCTAAGAGGAATCTCACTCTCCCAGGAAGATGCCACACTCTGCTGCACCTCTCTCTGTGACTGTTCTATCTGCAAACTGCTTATACCATAGAGCTCAGATTAAAAAGTAAAGGCTCTTCCTGCCTGTTTCAGGACCCCTACTGCCCTCACCCTTCCTCACTAGCACCGAGACTTTCATCTTGTTGTCTGCTGACCTCTCAAAGGTTCCTTCATTTCGGTTTTACCTCACTTTTCCTTTGTCCAGTTATAATAATTTTACTGAGGTATTTCAGTGGTTGGTAAATGTTCCTCTACACTCTGCCTTCTATGTTCCTTAACCTCCCTGTCTCCAATGATAATTTCCCACACTCCAGCCCACTGGTCATGCTACAGTGTCCTTTAACCAATAACCTAAATCTTCACCTGATCTCAGTTTCAAGTATACCACTTTGGGATCACCAGCATCTCCTATCTTTCTAGGTCAGTTATCCACATCCCAACAAGTTTGGCCCACACAAAGATTCCCCACTGCTTTTCACCACCCTAACACTGCTTAGATGACCAAGAACTTGCCTGACTTGTTTTTGCTATGGTGGTCTTGGTATCTGTAAAGTAATGACTTGTATTTTCCTGATGGTTAAAGAACTTGAACATCTCACATGCTTACATATATATATATATATATATATATATATATATATATATATATATGTCTTTTGTTATGGACAAATGTATTCAAACCCCTTTCCCTTCCCCTAATTTTTTTTCTTTTTAGTTTTTATAGCTGCAAATGTTAGATAGATAGATAGATAGATAGATAGATAGATAGATAGAGCACCCCAACCTCAGCACCCCAATAACATAGTAATTTGTTTTCAGCTTCATTATACATTTTTAATTCTAATTTTAAAACTGTGAAAACTTACAAGTAACCTACGTCTTGTTTTTTTTTTAGCTGTACTCAAATTTATGTTAAATTTGCCATTAAAACTGCCATTAGTTAACAACCTTCCTGATACGTAGTTTTAATTATATAGATGTATTATATAGATATACAGGTATTTTGTCACTAATTAATAAGAAAACACAAGAACTAAAAGCCCCACACCTTGGACTGATTTCCTCCCAGATCAGTTTTCTGTACTCTGAGTGAGGGTGAGAGCTGGCTTCTTTCATCAGAATGGAACTGGCAGAGAGAAATTGCTTGCCTACTTCCTGGGCTCGGTTGGCTGGACTCCTAGCCCATGGCTGGCCCTGGACTGAGAAAGAGAAGGGCAGCTATAGATCACTGCTTGTGTGAAGTAAGCAACACTTTCTTCCGCAGAGAAATGTCTTCTTTATTCACCTTCACCTCAAACAAGATCTCCAGACCAGCTGGCTTTGTGCCCAGGTTCTTTCTCCTCACTCTCAGGGAGCAGGGGGCAGAGCTCACAATCTCTCTCTCTCTCTCTCTCTCTCTCTCTCTCTCTCTCTCTCTCTCTTTTGGTGTGTGGTCTCAGTCTCAGTTCTGTCTGGCAGACAGTATGGAAGACCCAGGTCAGTGGGGTCATCAGAATGCTAAGGGGAAATCTGATTGATGAGCAAGTGTCAGGAGGAATGAATGGGAGTCTTAATTAATGACTTCTGCCCTGTTTCAAAGGAAGGTTTCCTTACACCCAGCTCTCTTTTCTTTGGGAGGAAAAGAGAGAGAGAAAGAAAAATTGGGGTGGGGTGTGGAACTGAGGGGGAAAAGCAGGAAAAAACACTCCTATAATCCAAAGTTTTCTAAATGACAGAAAGGAGACTTCAAAGACAGACATTCTGGTTGGTTTTTTATGTGTGAGACTGTTCAGTGACTCTCTCCTCTCTTTGTTTCCATGGACAGCTAGGCTCCATTCCAAAGCTAAAAAATAAAAGGCCACATTGTTCTGACGGGAGCTCGCCTTTACAAGAACTTTCCTCCTCAGCCCTGGGGCATATTAACTGCCGAGGCCCTGGATTCTCTGCGGGCATTTCTTCCAGCGCTAGGCACATAGCTCTGCTTCCCATCCCTCCCTCCACACTTCAGCTGAAAAACTTGTGTAAGAACCCAGAGTCTGCCACACAAACTGGCCTGAGCTGGTGGTAATCCGGTGCGTCTCACAGAGAAGGCAATGTGGGCAGGAATGGCTGGTGTCTAACGCAGAGGCTCACATTAAGCAACTTAAAGTGTTAGCTCATCGTCGAACATGTGCTATCTGACGGTACTAGAGCTGGGTGATATAACAGAATATAAAAAGAAAAGATTCAGATTACTGTTTAACAAGCCTCTTTGACTCTGCTCTTTTGTGCTTTTAAAAAAGGTGTGTGTGTGTGTGTGAGAGAGAGAGAGAGAGAGAGAGAGAGAGAGAGAGAGAGAGAGA
>JANHMN010000607.1:0-17667 GCA_030674055.1 Rhabdomys pumilio
CTCCCAGTCTTCCTATGTTTGCCCCCTCTCCTGGCCCATCCCCCCCCCAAAGGAAGAAGAAGTCCATTTTGTGTTGTTCATGTATTCACTGGAGCCTGGTCAAATTTCTGATGGCCAGTCCCTCTGGAGAGAATGAGTCTTTCTCAGCCTACATCCCTGTCAGAAGCCATCAACTGAGGAGAGCCATGCAGTGACGGGGGCAGGGGGAAAGGGGACAGGGCCAGCCCACGAACATTAACATGACTTCATGCAGCAGACCAGACCATGTGGACTTGGGTGATAACACAGGCCAGAGACATCAACATGGCCCCTGGCTGTATCAGGGCCACTAACCCACTCATGTCCCTCAGCAGCTGCATAGGCCATGGACCTCAACATGGCCTCAGGTTGCTCACATGCTGCTCACATCAGGATGACCGCCGAGGCAGTGAATCCTGAGGACATCACCAAGTCATCAGTCAGTGGCACAGACAGCAGAGGTTCACATGGATCTCAGCTTCACTGCATCCTGGGGCAGCAGCATGGACCGCAGACACCAGCATGGCCTCCAGTGACTTCCAGTGGCTTCGTGGACCATGGTAGCCCTTCAAGGAGGTCCAGTCCAGAAAGTGAACCTTTCTTCACCTCAGACCTCCATCACTGCCTAAATTAGGGGGATCCTGCAGCTGGATAGCAGGTTTGGGAGCTGAGTCTGCATCTGTATAAGTTCCAGGCTGTCATACATCATCCCATTGACCCTACTGGGCAGTGACAGCCTGTCACAACCATCACGCCCCCAATCCTGCTTCTCCCCACAGCTCATACGCCACTCCGTTTTCTGTCCTTTCTACTCTCCATCGCATATTCGTTTAGAGTAGTGGCACCTGCTTGGGTGTCTTCTGCCCAGCCTGGTTGCAAGGCAAAGCACTTAAACTTCTTAAATAGATTGATGCTTCTTTTAAAAAATATGTAAGTTAAATATAAAATAATCCCTATCGTGTCAAACATAGGTCTATGCGCTGTAGAAAAGCACACCAGCTATGAATAGTGTCTATCTACAAATATAAGCTGTGTTTCACACTCTCTGCATTCAAAAACAAGCACACAGCCCTTTGAAGGATAGAGGAAAAAAAAAATGTTCCTGGTGAGCAGGCTTCTAATTCCAGCTATTCCAGGAGCTGAGGCAGGAAAGTCACAGGTTCAAGGCTCATCTGGGGTACAAAGTGAGTTCAGCACGGGCAACTTAGTGAGGTTTCACAACTTGAAAATGTAGAGACAGCTGGGTGGGGCTCTGTGTTGGAGTGCTCACCAAGCCTCATGCAAGCCTCTGGGCTCAATTCCCAGCACAAACCAAACAAACAAGGGCTAAGAAAAAAAAATATATATATATAAAAAAATAGAAGTCACTCAGAACAGAGTTTTGAAGGTTTTGGTTTCAAACATGAAGGACTTAGCCAGTGACCATGTGATTGGAAATTGCAATGGGAGCTGAGAGTTCCTGGGGAGCACCTTCCTGGGGTGATAAAGTGAAGGCACGACCTCTCCAAGGTGTGGGTGAGGAGAAGGTTTTTATTGTCAACACGAGGAAGAGTTCAGAGCTGAGAGAGACAGTAATGAACTGAACATGGCTGCAGTGTGAACTGGGCCGTGGAGGGAGGGAGGGTAGGCTAGGGGGAGGGAGGCAAGAGGGAAGGGGGAGAGGACCAAGACGGTGCACGGCCAAAGAGGCTGGGAGAAGGGGTGAGCATGAGGTGCAGAAGTTTAGGGGAGGGGTTGGGGGAGAAGAGCTGAGCAGAGCTATGGTTATTGAGTGAGCCTGGAGGCCAGCAGGCACCACAGTTAGTCATTTATCCCCAGTTTCTTTTAGATGTGACAGAGTAGAACATCTGAGTGGGACACAGCAGGTATGTGTGAAGGATGGGCTGTGTAAGACCGTGAAAGGTAGCCTGGTTCCTGGTCGAGCACAAGCTGGAAACCCTGGTGACCCTGAGGGACAGAAGACGTTTTGCCATGCTCCTGGACGCCAGGCTCCTGATGTGAGGCCTCAGCCCTCCATAGATTTGTGGCCATCAGTCACATAAGGGCAATGCCCCCTCCACAGGTAGAGGACATGACCTGTGGTTACATATCCTCAAGACAGATCTCCATTTTAATGAGGTACCTAAAGGCCTGAAGGGCTTAGCCAATTAAGCTTTCCTTCCCAGACACTCCTCCCTGCAAAAGGTATTTAACTTCAGGCCCGCTCTGAGAAATGGGGTACGGTTTTACTCATTTACTTTCCACCATGACACTAAATGCCTTAAAATCATGGACTGTCTCTTTTCATCGGGATCTGCTGTGGGGAGAAATGGAAAAGGCCTTCACCTAAAGAGCTGGCGTTCTAATCTCCCGTAGGCCTCTCCGCACTCCCAGTCACGACTGCCACCAAACCAAGCCAAGCCAGCAGCCCAACAAACAAGCCAAGAACTCATCCCCACTGGGACCCCCCCTTCTCCTTCGTTCCCCCACAGGCTCCCACTTTGTTCTCAGCTCTTCTGTGGCTCCCAGCACTGCCTGGGTGCCCAAGAGCCTGAGAACCAGACGGTTCCGGCACTCCCTGCAGGTCCTGAGACCCCCCCCCCTAGTCAGCTCCGTCTGTCCCTGGGACCTCAGACTGTGCGCTCCACCCTTGGAGCAGTGTCCTGTGCCTTCCCATAGCCCGACACCTGCCCTGCACCAGTGTGGGGGAAACACAGTCAAACTCCTGTGTCCTGTCTCCCTGAGTGGCCTGAGCCCTGTGGTGGAGTGGACACGGGACCTCACTAACCCTACAGAACTGTGACATTCCAACATTGTTATGTCCTCCTGGTATGTAAGGCCCTGCCAAGGCCACCTGCACTATTGCATACCCTGCCACCTGCTGTCCCTTATCCCCTTGAACAGCCACAGTAGGCTTGGGAAGGAGTATAGCAGTCAGGCTCAGGATGGGGCTTCTGCTCCTGGAACCTGCTTTAGCTCCGTGCTGTACCATGCCCAGGAGGAACTGCACAGCCCCCTCTGTCTTGATGGCTGGGGTCCACACCCTGCCTTCCTCTCTCAGCAACTTCTCCTTTAGGTCTCCTTTCTTCTCAGTCTCTACTGCTAAGCTCTGGTCCAGATGTATCTTCCTGCCTGCAGCTCATCTTTGCAGATACAAGACCAAAAGGGACTTTAAAGGAAGTCAGCATACCATCCGTGACAGGGCAGTCAGTGGAACAACCTGGGGGTCTCAGTGTGAAGAACCCCATTCCCACAGGAAGGTGTCATGGGAGACTGGAGATGACGTACAGTGAGGCAGCCTGAGGTAGGGATTGGGGAATCCTGTGCTGAGCTACTGGGATGGTGGGAGCTGTAGCCCGCCGATCCCGATCCGGCATTACAAGATGGCACTGGTTTCCTGTTGCACCACTTGCAAACAAGTCTACTGCGCATGCATCAGCAGATTCTGGTGCAAACCCCTCCTGAGTAGGTATATGCAAATGAGGTATTGGTGCCTTAGCCAATCCCTGCATGGCAACCCCTCCCTGGGTGGGGCTTATGCAAATAGGTCCATGCTAATTAGGTCCAGGTAGAGCGACCAATCAGAGAGGGCATGCAAATTAGGTCCGACAGGGCGACCAATCAGGGAAAGCCACGCCCCCTCTCCCCTCTATATAAGCAGCACTCTGGCTGCTCTGGGTCCCGGCTTCACGATGGGGTGCTCCTGCAATAAAGTGTGTTGAGAAGATCCCTGTCATCACGTCCTTCTTCCCGGTCGAGCGAGCGAGCGATCGTAGCATCTTTCTTCCTGGTCGAGCAGACACAGGCGTCTTCCTTCCTGGTCAAGTGAACGCAGATCATCGCGTGAGAGACTCGTGGGATCAGAACTCTTCACGTCAGGAGTGGCGGTACCAATAAATCTCTCCTGTCTAGCAGGTAATGCTAGCATACAGACTAGATCCGTGGGTGGTGGCAATTATTCTTGTTTTTGCCTTCGCTTTAGGGATCCCTTGCTGTTTTTTCTTATGGTGCCATAAACCTGACAACGAGTGCATCTGTTGGGATATAGAGTCCTCAACAGACCTCTTGTAAGTAAGGAAGCAGCATGGGGAACTCTTCTTCTACATTATTTTTGAAGGCAATACAAGAATTATTAGCTCAGAAGAATTTGAAAGTCCCTGAGAAAGTTCTTAAGGGTTTCCTACAAGAGGTAGATGTCGCTGCTCCATGGTTTATGCCTACGGGGTCGCTGACTATCGCCTCTTGGGAAAAGCTTGGTAGAGACCTGGATCACAGAGCAGGGGAAGTGTCCCTTAAAGCGGGCACTAGACCTCTCTGGCGAATGATCCGCGCATGTCTAGAAGACAAGCGATGCAGGGAAGGTATAAAGGCAGGGCAAAAGGTTCTTTCTGAGCTACAAGAAAGCATGTTGGAAGAAGACAGGAAGCCACCAGAAAAAGAAAAAAGAAAAGTACAGAAAGGGAGAGATCAAGAGAAGGCAGGTAAAAGCCAGAAAGAAGAATCTGCAGATAAAGTAACAGAAAAAGAAGAAGTAACAGGAAAAAAGGATAAGAAGGGGAACTCAGTAGATAAACTGTACCCTTCTTTCAAGGAACTAGCTATTTTTGACCCAGAGTCGGAGCTAGATAAGTATGATTTAGAAGAAGGAGCAGCCATATATGAGCAAGACAGATATGGCCTCAATGAAGGAAAGGTCCTTAGGGATCCAAGCAGTAAAAACAAAGGATCTGGGGTGCCGAGCGCGCCACCTTATCCTAATTTTGCAGAACCAAGGCTGATAGGGCATATACCAGGGAGCTCATTTTGCCCACAGATTTGGAGGGAGGCAACCTCTGCCTTCCCATTTGAACATCAGCATAATCAAAGGTACCATGAGCCTCTAGATTTTAAGCAGTTGAAGGCATTAGCAGAGTCAGTGCAGGCATATGGTGTCAACGCCTCCTTCACTCAGGCACAAGTAGAAAGACTTGCTGCGCAGGCCATGACCCCTACGGATTGGCTTGGCACTGTAAAGGCATGCCTCACTATGGGACAATATCTAGAGTGGAAATCTTTATATTCAGACCTCGCCCAGAGTCAGGCTAGAACTAACGCAGCCAATCAACAACCAGCTTGGAATTATGACATGCTTATGGGTCAAGGTCAATGGATTGTCAATCAGATAGCATACCCCTTAGAAGTTTATGCCCAAATTAACAACATGGCAGTTAAGGCTTGGAAGTCTTTGCCTAATAAGGGAGAAGTCTCAGGTAATTTAACAAAAATTATTCAGGGTACTATGGAGCCTTTTTCAGACTTCGTGGCTCGTATGATAGAAGCAGCAGGTAGAATCTTTGGTGACCCTGACACGGCTATGCCGCTGATCGAACAATTGATATTTGAACAGTGCACAAAGGAATGTAGATCAGCGATTACACCTTGGAAAGGGAAAGGCCTACAGGCCTGGATGAAAGCATGCAGAGAGTTAGGAGGGCCTCTTACCAATGCTGGACTGGCTGCTGCCATGCTTCAAGCCACTAAGAGAAACGACAAACAAGGGGCGTGTTTCCGGTGTGGGAAGACAGGGCATTTTAAGAACCAGTGTCCTGGTAATAAAATAGGAAGCTCAGGGAGAACTAGCCCAGGGCTATGTCCCAGGTGTAAAAAGGGCAATCATTGGGCAAGTGAGTGCAGGTCAGTGAAGGATATCAATGGCCAGCCACTGTCCTTTAATACTACAGGCACTCGGCCAAAAAATGGCCAGAGGGGCCCTCGCACCCAGGGCCCGCAAATGTATGGGGCATTACAGGCATCGGAAGTCTCTTTGCGCCCAAAACAGGCCCATGGAGAGCCACTGCGGACTCCGCAGGCTTGGACCTCTGTTCCACCACTAGAATAGTTTTGAACCCCCAAATGGGAGTCCAGCCCATACCATCAGATTTGTCTGGTCCCTTACCAAAAGATACAGTAGGACTCCTTCTGGGGAGGTCTTCCTCCACCCTCAAGGGATTGCTGGTGGTGCCAGGAGTCATAAATGCAGACTACACAGGCACAGTGCAAATCCTATGCTCCTCCCCTTGAGGGATCACATCTATCTCACCCGGAGACAAAATTGCTCAATTACTAGTGCTTCCCAACCTCCATAGACAGTTTCCTGTACCAGATAAAGTTAGGGGAGAGAGAGGCCTCGGATCTACAGGATCCCGATTTGCCTATCTCTCCATGGATCTGGACCATCGGCCTATGCTTACTCTCCAGGTTGAGGGACGTGACTTCATTGGTCTCATGGATACTGGAGCTGACCGCAGTATCGTTTCTAAACTTGATTGGCCTGAGAAATGGCCGACTCAAGCCTCTTCTCAAAGCCTTCGAGGCTTGGGGTATGAGGCAGCTCCTTTAATTAGTGCACGAGAACTCACCTGGAGAGATAAGGAAGGAAGAAAGGGCAAGTTCACCCCCTATGTAGTCAGTTTGCCAGTGTCATTGTGAGGCAGGGATATCCTATCAAAATTGGAGCTTAAGTTAACAAATGAGTATTCTGAACAGTCACAACACATTATGAAGAAAATGGGTTATGTTTTTGGGAAAGGCCTTGGAAAAAATCTTCAGGGCTTGCCTGAACCCATAGAACCACAGCCAAAATTTGACAGGTCTGGGCTGGGTTTTTCTTAGGGGCCGTTGAGGTAGGCATACCCATAACGTGGAAAACGGAGGATCCAGTATGGGTTTCTCAATGGCCTCTTTCCTCCGAAAAATTAGCTGCGGCCAAGACATTAATACAAGAACAACTGACCGCTGGACATCTTGAGGAATCACAGTCCCCATGGAACACACCTATTTTTGTCATAAAGAAAAAATCAGGAAAATGGAGACTATTACATGATCTCCATGTTATAAATAATCAGATGCAACTCATGGGAGCTATTCAACGAGGGCTTCCACTACTTACAGCTCTGCCTGCCAATTGGCCTATGATAATAATTGATATAAAGGATTGTTTCTTTTCCATCCTGTTAGCGGCCACTGATCGTGAGCGATTTGCTTTTACTGTTCCATCTATAAATAATGAAGGGCCTGATTCCTGATACCAGTGGAAGGTACTTTCACAAGACATGGCCAACAGTCCCACAATGTGTCAACTCTATGTTGGTTGTGCCTTAATTCCTATTTGACAAAAGTTTCCAAAAATTAAGGTTTATCATTATATGGATGATGTCCTGATTACAGCTCACAATCAGGAAGTATTAAAAAAAGGCCTATGCATTATTAAAGGAATGCCTAAAAGAATATAAATTGGAAATAGCATCTGATAAGGTTCAATTGGGTAGTGTGGGTCAATTTTTGGGAAGTATCATCTATCTACATTCAATCTCACCTCAAAAAGTAGAAATTAGGAAGGATCATCTACGCACATTAAATGATTTCCAAAAATTATTAGGTGATATCAATTGGATTAGACCATTTTTGAAATTGACTAATGAAGATCTTAAATTTCTTTTTTCCATTTTGGAAGGTGATCCTCACATAGCCTCTAGTAGAGCCTTAACTTCAGAAGCTAGGGTAGCCTTGAGCAAGGTAGAAAAGGCCATAGAAAATGCACAACTGGTCCGTCTCAAAGAAGGAGCTCTAATTTGGCTGTGTATTCTGCGCACTAGCAGACAGCCAACAGGGGTCTTGTGGCAGGATGGACCTCTGCTGTGGATTCATCCTCATTCCTCTCCCAATAAGACACTAGAATATTATCCCAGTGCTGTCGCTACTCTAGCCAGTCAAGGCATAAAAATATGCCTAGCCCATTTTGGTATTTCTCCTTCTAAGGTGATTACACCTTATACACCTTTTCAAATACAAACTTTATGTGCCCTTTTGGATGATTGGGCTGTCTTAAGATGCAGCTATATGGGAGAATTTGATAATCATCTTCCCAAAGATCCCATTTTGCAGTTTGTTTCAGAGCATCCCGTGATTTTCCCGAAAATCACAGCCACAGAGCCACTACCTAGTGCAGTGGATATCTATACTGATGGTTTCAAAACAGGTGTTGGCAGTTATGTGGCAGGTACAAGCCCGCCAGTAATACGTCAATTTTTGCCAAATACGCCTCAAATTGTAGAGTGCCAGATTGTTCTGGAAGTTTTTACTGCATTAAGTGAATCCTTTAATTTGATATCGGATTCACAGTATGTAGTTAATGCGGTAAAGGCCCTGGAATATACAGGTGCTATTAAATCTTCCAGTCCAGTGACTGGTATTTTAAAACAGATCCAATCGCTTATTTGGCAAAGAAAGAACAAATTTTACATTCAACACATTAGAGCTCATTCCTTGCTACCAGGTCCTATGGTACAGCGCAATGCACAAGCAGATACTGCAACTCGCATGGAATTCATTTTTTTTAAATGATGCCATGAGTCAGGCTCAACAATTTCATCAGTTGTATCATGTGCCTGCTGATACCTTGAGACAAAAGTTCCATCTGTCACGTGCAGCAGCTAGGGGTATTGTTATTAATTGTCAGAATTGTGTCCCATTTCAACATTGCCCTCTTATAGGCATTAACCCCCGAGGACTGAAGCTTTTGCAACTTTGGCAGATGGATGTTACTCATGTGCCCTCGTTTGGCACTCTAAAATATGTCCATGTTTCCGTGGATACTTGTTCAGGCATCATCTATGCCACACCTTTGACAGGTGAAAAAACAAGACAGGTTATTGCACATTGCCTCAGTGCTTGGGCGGCCTGGGGGAAACCTGCCATTATTAAAACAGATAATGGGCCCGCCTATACATCCAAATCCTTTCAATCGTTCTGTGCACACATGGATGTTGCTCATATTACGGGCATAACTTATAATCCACAAGGACAGGGTATCGTTGAATGTGCTAATCGGACATTGAAAGAATATCTCACAAAACAAAAAGGGGGAATAGCCTTAGGCTACCCTCCCAAAGATCAACTATCCCTAGTCCTTTTTACTTTAAATTTTTTAAATTTGGATTGCTCGGAGCATTCTGCCGCTGATCGTCACACACAAATTCCTACCCTAAACAATGACACTGTAAAGTGGAAAGACGTGTTAACAAACACATGGCATGGCCCGGATCCGGTCATTTCTAGATCCAGGGGAGCTGTTTGTGTTTTTCCACAGGACAAAGACGAACCTGTCTGGGTGCCAGAGCGACTCACCAGGAAGATACGGCTGAAGGAAGATGGCTGTCTACCACCTGCTGATGATCCTGAGCTTAACAACACCTACCTTAGATGACTGCACTTGATTTGACCTCTTGGCTTTCAAATTTGTTTTCCTATTTTAAGGAATGGGTGGGGGTTTTTCTTTTTGGTGCCATGCTAATTTTTGGCTGTGCACTTTGCCTCTGGCTATTGTGTAAACTAAAGCGCACTCAAGCCCGACAACAAGCTGTGGTCTATCAGACACTAGCGGCCATAGAAGATGGTGCATCTCCTAGTATTTGGTTGGCTTCCCCTATGGAGCTATGAAACGTGAGCACATTCCTAAGGTCATTCTAGCCTCTCCAGCTTGTTCAATTGAGAACTGGCATAGACTCCACCAAGCCTTTGCTCTCTGGGCGTCCCTGGGTAGAGTGTATACATGTGGTATACAGGGGATGTTCCGCAAGGATAGATTCCTTGAAGGCATGTCTAGTTGCATGGAGGTTAAGTTGCCAAATCCTCCCCCTGACAAAAGGCACTGGGATGGGTAGATTAAAGTATACTCATGGAACCAACGACCAGGGTGGAAATTCTTTACAATATCCCACTATCTTGCACAAGGGACTAGACCTCTACCTTCCTCTACAAGGGGGACACTACCATTGAGTGTGTGGCACAATTTGGAGCATAGCCGACCACATTGGACATCTGTTGATCCAGCTACAGCCTTTAAGGAATTGTCTGTTGCTCATTAAATAAAACAAAAAAGGGGGAGATGTAGCCCGCCGATCCCGATCCGGCATTACAAGATGGCGCTGGTTTCCTGTTGCACCACTTGCAAACAAGTCTACTGCGCATGTGTCAGCAGATTCTTGTGCAAACCCCTCCCGAGTGGGTATATGCAAATGAGGTATTGGTGCCTTAGCCAATCCCTGCATGGCAACCCCTCCCTGGGTGGGGCTTATGCAAATAGGTCTATGCTAATTAGGTCCAGGCAGAACAACCAATCAGAGAGGATATGCAAATTAGGCCTGACAGGGCGACCAATCAGGGAAAGCCACACCCCCTCTCCCCTCTATATAAGCAGCACTCTCTGGCTGCTCTGGGTCCCGGCTTCACGATGGGGTGCTCCTGCAATGAAGCGTGTTGAGAAGATCCCGGTCGTTGCGTCCTTCTTCCTGGTTGAGCAAGCGTAGATCGTAGCGTCTTCCTTCCTGGTCGAGTGAACGCAGATCATCGCGCGTCTACCTGGTCGAGTGGTCGCGACAGGGAGCACATCTGAGAGGCAGTGTGTGCTTTCTTTTGGACTTACCAGATCAATATAACCATGAAAAATGATGGCTAGAAAATGTTTCCATGTGGTCCTTTCTAGTGTCTAGCCAGCAGAGTCACTGGCTGACCACAAACTCTGCCCTACTCTGGGGTTAATATTGCCTTTGACGTATATGATGTCACTGGCTGCTTGTGGGACAGGGATGGTCTGGTGAGGCTCCACCAGCAACTTGAGCCCTGGCAGATGTCCTCAGACATCCACAAAGGAGAATGGGAGGGACTTCCTGTTATGTCTTCTTATCAAACACTTATATCAGGTGTTTATCAACTGGGGTACTGGGGATCAAAACTATGGACCCTTGGACGCAAGTGTTTTAGTTTTACTTTGAGTTGGGGTCTCACTGAGTTGCTGGTGCTGGCCTTGAACTCACTCTGTCACTCAGGCTTGCTTAGAGTCTTTTTGTCTTCTTTCCCTTCGGTCTCTCACTTCTTCCTTCTCACTGCTCCCTGTCTTTTTCACCTCTCCCTCACAGTCCTAGAGGGGTGGACCCAGGGCTTCACACACTCAAAGCAAATCACTTAGCCTCTGAGCCACATCCAGGTGGTTGGATCTGTAGTTGACCCACTTTCACGTGATGGCAGATCTTGACTGACATCACAGTATCTCAATCTTAGGGACAGATGATGCCTTCTCTTTTTGCAGCAAAACAGTGAGATCGTCCCTCTTACAGGACAGCAACAGGTTTTTATTTTCTGTTTCTAGAGGCCTATGGTCTCTAGTGAAGTCATCTAGAGATTGACCTCAACCGGTGACCTCTGTAGTAACAGCCAGCAACCCAAGTGGGTAGCTCTGTGGCAGCCACACTGCCCAGAGTTGTCTGGAGCAGGTAAGCCAGAGCAGTTGCTGCCCTTGCAGGGTGTCATTCCCCAGCATTCATATGCGGTGGATCACAACCACCAGAAGTTCAGTTCCAGGGGTCTGGCGTCCTCTTCTGGTCTCTGTGGGCAACTGCACTCACATGCGCACTTGTGTGCACACACATTTCAATTTAAAACATTGTGGCTTTTTTAGTTGGACATACTTGGGTTTAGATTTTTGGCTCTTCCAGATACTAGCTGTGTGATCTTGGGTATACCTGTCTGTTTCTCCGAATCTTTCTTATAGATATATATATCATAAAGTAGAGCCTCTTTTGCTCACAATGGATACATGTGTATGGACATAATATATTATGAATTCAAGCCTCTATGTATGTACATAAAATACATTAACTTCTCAGAGTTATTTTGGAGCTGAAATGACACCATGCATCCAAATCTTATCGGGTAGTATGCCCGACGCACAGTAGGTGTTCAGGAAATGAAGTGATAGTGTGAATAATTACAGTTATCGGGCTTCTTCTGCAACGTTCAAGATTGCTGAAATCCCAGCTGTGAGGCTCCCAGCAGCCTGGCACCTCCCTGCAGCCCTAACTGGCCTTTCAAGTGATGAATTGGACTCTTAAATATTTAAGCAGCCTTGGCTGTTCTGCATTAAAAGTTAATAAGTCTCAATGGAGCTTCTGTCAGGTGAGTTTAACATCCTGCTGTGGACTCACGGCAACACCCAGAGGCGCAGGGTGGGGATGATTTTCAGATCTGGATGTCACAGTGTTGAAACCAACTGCTGGACTCTCCTTCCGTGTAGTCTGACTGCTCCCTGCCAGCCGTACATACACACACACACACACACACACACACACACACACACACACGCCCCCCACCCCGTGTGCACGTGCACACACACACACTCGCACATGCATTCACACGTACACACAGATACATACACGCACCTTTCATAATAACTTGCTTCCCACCCCACTCCCCAGCCTTGGGAACTGAGGCAGGAGGCAGATGGGGCTGTGGGGAAGCAGGAAGCCTGAGAACTAGAGAGAGAGGGGGGAGGGGCTCCCCTGGGATCTGTTTACTCCTGGTCCCACCAGGTGATCTTTGACAGGATAAAAATGTCCTTTGGTCTTCTTTATCTCGCTCAGCTGGTGCTTCTGGGAAAGGAGCACTTGACATTCAGGTTGTGGAGAAGAGGGGGAAACACAAACAGGAGAGGCCTGTGATATTCAGTGCAGGCAGCCAGAGACTGAGAAACTGCAGGCGGCTTTTCCAGGCTCCTTCAAACTTGGGAAGCGGAGCCAGGTGAGGACCAGCCTCAGGCCTCTTGACTGGAGTAGGAGGTATTTATGCTGCACCCTCCTCAACCTTCATCTTTCCTGACACAGTCTCTCTGTCAAACACAGAGGCTGCCATTTCTGCTCCAAGAAAGATCCTCGGGCCAAGGGCCAAAGAGAAATTTCCCTCTACCCGACTTTTCCCACCGTTAGTAGTTGCATGAAGTCGAGCATGAAAGCATGGAGTCGAGCAGGTTGCTTTTTGTCAGTTTCAAGTCACCCCACACTGGTGGACAGGATTCCACATCTGCCTGAGGCTGGGGGTACTGACTTCTCTGGGTTCCAGGAGGGGTCTTTAGTCTTGACCTCAGTGTCTTGGAATGTTCTACTTCAAAACAAGAGGCCAAATCATAACTGTACTGCCATTATCAGGGAACCATGAGCAGAGACCTTCTGACTGATGGAAGCAAACAGTCTGGTCTGGATCAAAGGACTAGGTCTGTCTCCCTACAGGCAGCTCCACTTTGTCCAGCATGGTATAGGCTGTATGACAACTCTTTACTTCAAGACAATGCTGCTAGCATATGTTGCTGAACTGCCTGGGTTCAAATCCCTGCCCTGCCATTTGTAAAGTGTTGCTATAGGCAACATGCTTCACTTCTCTGGACCTCGGTTTCCTCATCTAAACTGTGGAGAATTGTAGTAGCCACCTCCTGTGTCACCGTGGGTGTTGACAGCCCCCACTGCGTGTATTGCAGCTACAGTGACAGTTTTTTTAAATTGCTGGCTTTAATTATGAGAACATTCAGGAGAAGACCGGCTGATGTATGCACCCGTAGATGGGCATGCACTTCCTGAGCGCTTCAGAAATAAGGGTGAACACGGGGAGAAACAACTAACTCACCTAGATCCATTTGTGACTTAACGTACAATTCTAGGGAGTCTATTTGTGTCTTTAATGTTGGGGATCAAATCCGGGGCTTTGTGTAAGCCACTGGAGTGCATCCTTCTGGTCATGTATGTGTTCATGTATGTATGTATGTATGTATGTATGTATGTATGTATGTATATATGCATGTGTGTATGTATGTATACATGTATGTATGTATGTATAAGTGAGGGTTCTATGAAGCCACCAAACTAGACCACTCTAGTGTGTGGTCTGGTTCTGTGTGTCAACTTGACACAAGCTGAAGTTATCACAGAGAAAGGAGCCTCCCTTGAGGGAATGCCTCCATGAGATCCAGCTGTAAGGCATTTTCTCTATTAGTGATCAAGGGGGGAGGGCCCAGCCCATTGTGGGTGGTGCCCCCTGGACTGGTGGTCCCGGGTTCTATAAGAAAGACAGCCAAGCCAGAGGAAAGAAGCCAGTAAGCAGCACCCCTCCATGGCCTCTGCATCAGCTCCTGCCTCTAAGTTTCTGCCCTGGGTGAGTTCCTGCCCTGACTTCCTTTGGTGATACACAGCGATGGAGAAGTGTAAGCTGAATAAACCCTTTTCTCCACAACTTGTTTCTTGGTCATGATGTTTTGTGCAGGAATAGAAACCCTGACTAAGACAAGTAGAAAGGCTTATTGGGGATTCATTCTTCTGGGCTGCCTCTTGGGGGCAGAGAGGACAGCAAATGGTGGAAAGACCCTTGCCAGTTTTAAGGGGGACAGGTATGGGGTTGTGGGGGGTGCGGTATGTGAGTTAGAGTAGTGGGGACTTTGATCCGTTTCAGGCTTGTTTGAGTTGACCAGGAACTTGAAGTGGTTGGCTATAAGGGGAAGATAAGGCGATGAATCACTTTTCCTGACAAACAGAAACCTGCTTAAAAGGTTTCTGAGGAACTGCGAGTTTAGGTTTTTGTTTACGGCATAGCAGTCCTTTTGTTTGCCCAGTCAGCGGCCAGCCCTGAGCTGAGCCCAGACTGTCATTTAAGACACTGTGGGCAGCACTGCTATTCTGGGGACCTGCTTTGGACCTAACAGTGTGTATTTATTTATTTTTGTACTTATTTTGTCTGAGGCAGAGCTTGCTGTGTAGCCCAGACTAGCTTCAAACTCCTTGTTCTCCCGTCTCCTCCTGAAAGCTGGGATTATAGGTGTGTGTTCCGGTGCACAGGTATATGGGTACTTTCCTCTCAGCTTGAGTCCCAATTTTGCCATCTGCTAACAGATGGTTCCACATAACCACTGTCTCTGCCTCTAAGCCTTTGGATTCATGAGCAGAAATGGCTAGAAAACAATGCATTCCTTGAACAAAACAAATTTCCCTCTAACTCTTTCCCGGCTCTTTGGAACGGCCCAGCCCTGTGGTCCACCCTATACAGAGTGGAGGGACTCATTGCCTTCCTACACCCAGGCCTCCATCACAGTGACCGGGCCTTCCTGGTTGTTTTTAGGGCTTTGAAATTCAGAGAACAGAAATGAATCTGCTTTCCTGTCCCTCCCAGAAGACCCTGGGCTACTTAGGCAAATGACTCCCCAAACTGCAGTCCCTCAACATTGTGGGCCCGTATCTCAGGGTGGGGGATGCAGGGAAGGGAGTGGAAGGGGGAGCTGTAACAATTCTCTGAACATACTCAATTGCATACATAGGTTTTCTAGCTCAAGACAAGATCTGCAAATATTTGTAGACCTGTGTCTGAGCTATTCCTGCATGTTCATGGCTCTTTCACTGTGAAAAGCAGGGGCTGTGTGAGTCTGGATCCAAGCAGCACAGTCATTTAGCCAGGGAATGGTAATATGAAAGTCTTTATCTCAGGGGCTGGAGAGACAGCTTGGTGGATAATGTGTTTGCTTTTCTAATATGAGGGTTCGAACCCCCAGCACCCATATAAAAAGACAGCTGTGGCATCACACACTTGTAATCTCAGCTCAGGGACTGGGGAGAGAAGAAAAATGAAGTATGAATGAATTAAAAACAGGGTATTGACCCCTGGGCTACACACACACACACACACACACACACACACACACCACTTAGATTATACACACAGGCATACACACACACAGAGGCATACACACTGACTAAGACACACACTTAGATACACACAGGCATAGACACACAGACACACAGATACACACAGACACACATACACAGAGGCATACACACAGACTAAGGCAAACACAGACACACTTAGATACACACACAGACATAGACACACACAGAAACACAGACACACACACTTAGACACACACATGCATATACACACAGACACACATGTATGCACAGAGACAGAGGCACATACACAGAAAAACACAGACAGACAGACAGACAGACAGACACACACACACACATACACACAACATAAAACAAAAATTTAAACAAACAGAAGCAAACTTTCAGGGACAATCAAGTCCAAGGGCCAAGCCCTTCCAAAGGTTGGGGGTCAGAGTTGCTGTGGAAGAAGCCTGCCTCCACCCACTGTAGGACAGAGATGCACACTGGGTAGCTCACTGCAGTTGCAGTTTTGGGGTTCAGAGAAGTTGAAGCTGCCAAGCAAATGAATGTCGACCTAAATGGGGAGCAAGAACGGCAAACAAAACCCATAACCGGGGTCACACTGCCATTGCTGCCTTGAGCCAATGTGTTATGGAGTTTTATTACACAGACAGACCTAGTTCACACATGTTGCAAGGAGCCAGATTGCTGAATGCCCTCTGGGAAATCTGCATTGTAGAAGAGTTTCAGTGCAGGTCTGAAGGCAGATGCCCAGGGTTCGATGTCCCCTCTGCCACATGTCGACTCTTGGCTACTAGGGAAGTCACTGAACACACCTTACCTATCCCCTCATCTGCTAATTACAGCCAATGATACCATGTATGTTTCCTGGGATGTGGACAGGATTAAATGAACAGGTAGGAGAAACTTTGAGAGTTGGCTCAGAGATTCAGAGAGCTGGCTGCTCTCGCAGAGGACCTGATTCAGTTCCAAGCACCCACATAACAGGTCACAACAGTCCATAGGCCTGCACACAGAGCGCATACATGCATGGAAACAACACACTCACACATGTAAAATCAATCTAAAAAGAAGAGACTATGATGAGTGCCTGGGACATGCTGCTACTGACCAGGGTCACCCAGGCCCTCACATCCTTCATGGGTATCTTCTCATTCTCTCTGGAGACCTTTGGAGCCCTGGTCCATGTGCCAGGACTCAGACCCCCAGGGCTAGACCTGTGCTGAGGGTCCATCATCAAGCCTGACCCCAGGCTTACCTGGGTCCTTTTTGCTGCATGGGATTGTGTCTATCTGTCTTCATGTGGTACAGTTACCTGTCCCTTATATAGTCAGAACCTTGATTTAAAACCAACACCGGCAATGGACACAGGGTTCCTGCATAGGGTGAAATTCCATCTGCACCCGAGGTGGGTGGTTGTTTCTCTAAACAGCTGGGTTCTGGAGTAGTCACAGTGCTTACAAGAATGTCAAAGCTGCCGAAGGTGATAGCATTATTTCTCAACAGGCCACTGGGCTTTGTAAGAAATTAGCCAGGCAGACATGGAGTTGGTTCTCTCATGGGACTGACTTGTCTGCCTCATGTCCTCCCTCCTAGGCTTTCATATGCTGTTATGATAGGCCTTGGACCACCTGCATGGGGGACAGAGGAGCAGCCATGTCCCTAGGAGGAGCCTGGGAGAGCGCTGTGGGAGCAGGGTGTGTGACAATCTTTCTTCACTGTTCATTGTTTTTTAAGATTTATTTATTTATTTTATGTACATGAGTACACTGTATCTTCAGACATACCAGAAGAGAGCATCAGATCCCATTACAGATGGTTGTGAACCACCATGTGGTTGCTGGGAATTGAACTCAGGACCTCTGGAAGGGCAGTCAGTGCTCTTAACCACTGAGTCATCTCTCCAGCTCATTCATTGTTCATTATTTTTTAAGCAACATTTACTTTATTCTTTGTATGTGTGTGTGTGTGTGTGTGTATGTAGAGATAGAGATAGTGAGAAAGACATATACACAGGAAGAAAGGGAAGGAGAGACAGACAGATAGACAGACACACACACACACACACACACACACACACACACACACACAGAGAGAGAGAGAGAGAGAGAGAGAGAGAGAGAGAGAGAGAGAGAGA
>JANHMN010000608.1:0-17667 GCA_030674055.1 Rhabdomys pumilio
TCTCTCTCTCTCTCTCTCTCTCTCTCTCTCTCTCTCTCTCTCTCACACACACACACACACCTTTTTTAAAAGCACAAAAGAGCAGAGTCAAAGAGGCTTGTTAAACAGTAATCTGAATCTTTTCTTTTTATATTCTGTTATATCACCCAGCTCTAGTACCGTCAGATAGCACATGTTCGACGATGAGCTAACACTTTAAGTTGCTTAATGTGAGCCTCTGCGTTAGACACCAGCCATTCCTGCCCACATTGCCTTCTCTGTGAGACGCACCGGATTACCACCAGCTCAGGCCAGTTTGTGTGGCAGACTCTGGGTTCTTACACAAGTTTTTCAGCTGAAGTGTGGAGGGAGGGATGGGAAGCAGAGCTATGTGCCTAGCGCTGGAAGAAATGCCCGCAGAGAATCCAGGGCCTCGGCAGTTAATATGCCCCAGGGCTGAGGAGGAAAGTTCTTGTAAAGGCGAGCTCCCGTCAGAACAATGTGGCCTTTTATTTTTTAGCTTTGGAATGGAGCCTAGCTGTCCATGGAAACAAAGAGAGGAGAGAGTCACTGAACAGTCTCACACATAAAAAACCAACCAGAATGTCTGTCTTTGAAGTCTCCTTTCTGTCATTTAGAAAACTTTGGATTATAGGAGTGTTTTTTCCTGCTTTTCCCCCTCAGTTCCACACCCCACCCCAATTTTTCTTTCTCTCTCTCTTTTCCTCCCAAAGAAAAGAGAGCTGGGTGTAAGGAAACCTTCCTTTGAAACAGGGCAGAAGTCATTAATTAAGACTCCCATTCATTCCTCCTGACACTTGCTCATCAATCAGATTTCCCCTTAGCATTCTGATGACCCCACTGACCTGGGTCTTCCATACTGTCTGCCAGACAGAACTGAGACTGAGACCACACACCAAAAGAGAGAGAGAGAGAGAGAGAGAGAGAGAGAGAGAGAGAGAGAGAGATTGTGAGCTCTGCCCCCTGCTCCCTGAGAGTGAGGAGAAAGAACCTGGGCACAAAGCCAGCTGGTCTGGAGATCTTGTTTGAGGTGAAGGTGAATAAAGAAGACATTTCTCTGCGGAAGAAAGTGTTGCTTACTTCACACAAGCAGTGATCTATAGCTGCCCTTCTCTTTCTCAGTCCAGGGCCAGCCATGGGCTAGGAGTCCAGCCAACCGAGCCCAGGAAGTAGGCAAGCAATTTCTCTCTGCCAGTTCCATTCTGATGAAAGAAGCCAGCTCTCACCCTCACTCAGAGTACAGAAAACTGATCTGGGAGGAAATCAGTCCAAGGTGTGGGGCTTTTAGTTCTTGTGTTTTCTTATTAATTAGTGACAAAATACCTGTATATCTATATAATACATCTATATAATTAAAACTACGTATCAGGAAGGTTGTTAACTAATGGCAGTTTTAATGGCAAATTTAACATAAATTTGAGTACAGCTAAAAAAAAAACAAGACGTAGGTTACTTGTAAGTTTTCACAGTTTTAAAATTAGAATTAAAAATGTATAATGAAGCTGAAAACAAATTACTATGTTATTGGGGTGCTGAGGTTGGGGTGCTCTATCTATCTATCTATCTATCTATCTATCTATCTATCTAACATTTGCAGCTATAAAAACTAAAAAGAAAAAAAATTAGGGGAAGGGAAAGGGGTTTGAATACATTTGTCCATAACAAAAGACATATATATATATATATATATATATATATATATATATATATATATGTAAGCATGTGAGATGTTCAAGTTCTTTAACCATCAGGAAAATACAAGTCATTACTTTACAGATACCAAGACCACCATAGCAAAAACAAGTCAGGCAAGTTCTTGGTCATCTAAGCAGTGTTAGGGTGGTGAAAAGCAGTGGGGAATCTTTGTGTGGGCCAAACTTGTTGGGATGTGGATAACTGACCTAGAAAGATAGGAGATGCTGGTGATCCCAAAGTGGTATACTTGAAACTGAGATCAGGTGAAGATTTAGGTTATTGGTTAAAGGACACTGTAGCATGACCAGTGGGCTGGAGTGTGGGAAATTATCATTGGAGACAGGGAGGTTAAGGAACATAGAAGGCAGAGTGTAGAGGAACATTTACCAACCACTGAAATACCTCAGTAAAATTATTATAACTGGACAAAGGAAAAGTGAGGTAAAACCGAAATGAAGGAACCTTTGAGAGGTCAGCAGACAACAAGATGAAAGTCTCGGTGCTAGTGAGGAAGGGTGAGGGCAGTAGGGGTCCTGAAACAGGCAGGAAGAGCCTTTACTTTTTAATCTGAGCTCTATGGTATAAGCAGTTTGCAGATAGAACAGTCACAGAGAGAGGTGCAGCAGAGTGTGGCATCTTCCTGGGAGAGTGAGATTCCTCTTAGAACTGAGGGGAAGTACAAGACTGAGAGGGTGCTGGCTTTGTTGAAGACTGGAATCCGTCCAGGAATAGGGAAGCAATGGGAAAAGTTTCATATAATCCATTGAAATAGAGGGCATCAGAAAGTAGATACAGAGCACATGGGGACAAGGACTCAGAGACTGAGGATGCCCCCAGATACCTGGGTCCGACCTCATTAGGAATACAGGGCATGTGAGAATAACCCTGGTGTTCTCATGGCAGATAGTGGTGTGAGACTGTGGATGCTGGGAAGCTGAACAGGGCTGGACAATGCCTTATCAAAACCAGTGAACTCTTGAAGCTCTGGGCATGGACGAAGGACCTGGACCAGCACAAACATGGCAAAGTGGGATTACAGAACTTTTCTTCCACTAACTCTGCTTCACAGTGGCATGTGATGCCCACTTGCAATACACAGAAAAGAAGAGGAAAAACTAGGCAACCTTCCTGGAATCAACAGGACTCACAGGAGAGCACCTTTCATGTGGTGTAGGGTACCTAGTGGCATTCTCAAGCCCACTGGTGATTTTTTTTTTCAGTTCAAAATGGGCTGCTGTCGTGTTTCAAATTGGCACAGTCTGATCCAGACTCGCTATAGATTCTTTTAAAAATCAGAGTCTTGGGAAGTAGTCTATCACTAATTTATTTCCAAGGTTATCAAATAACTCAATTTTGCTAAAGATTGGTTTACAATTAAACCACAAGAGATAAATAAGTTGGAATTTTTTTTTAAACTATAAAAGACTATGTATTCAGGGCAAGAAGATGCATCAATATGTAAATCAAAAGTTTACCTGGCAGGTAATTAACTTCTTTCTCTGCTTGTCAACAAGAGCTGTTTTGTCTGTACTTTTAAGGGGTCCTTACCTGCTCATAAATCTTCACACAAAGGGAAACCTGGGTGATCCACTGAGAGACCTCTCGTTGGAATGGGAAAATTGCTTGCTTCTACTTACTTCTATTTCAGGTGTACTGTAATGGAAGTATACAACATGAAAGCATATACCATCATATGGGTGGTAAAGCCCAGAGTCAGAGGAAAGAAGTCCTAGAAGGCCACCCTATGCCAGCTGAGTGCTCTGGGGATGGAGCAGGTGGATCCCCTTCATCTCTCTCATTCTTTATTAAGAAATCTTTATTAGGCAGACTATCAAAATACTAACTTTATAGCTTCCCTTACGAGGTCTGTTTGATGGAATCTGTTGGAATTTTAGCTATCAGGTGAGGTAATGCAGTGTTGGTAGGAAAAGGAAAGAGTCAGGCCATCTTTATAACTGGCAAATGCTAGGGTGTAACAGTTCATTGAGTCTTGGGGTGTTGCTTGCACCAACCATGCTAGTGGTATGTGTGTCTTTCTATAAGGACTGCTGATGAACACACTCTTTGGACTGTCCAGATGAGATGTTTTTATTTTATGTGTATGAGTGTTTTACTTGCATGTATGTCTGTGTATCACATGTGTACAGTGCCCTCAGAAGCCCAAGGAGGGTATTAGATCCTCCATAACTGGAGTTACAAGTGGTCCTAGCATTTGAACCCGGGTCCTCTGGAAGAGCAACCAGGACTCTCCACTGCTGAACCAGGTAAATTTTACCAATCTAGGTAAATTTTAATTTACCTAGAATAAATGAATCTTGTTTCCTTGAGCATTCTTCTTTTTCTTATTTTTTTTTTTTGGCCTCAGTAATCCCTAAGCTACTTTGTAAAAATATTCCAAGCATGAGTAGAATTAAGAAGTAGTTGTCTTTCTGTGCCAATATTATCTTATCAGACATGCTGATCTCCAGCTACATCCATGATTTGGGAAAGAATGGGATTTCATTCTTTTTTTTTTTAATCTGTTTATCATTTATTGAATTCAACATCCACAATATTTGAACAAAAATCCTTTATGAACCCAGATCCTTTGTACCATCTGGTTTGCCATCTTATTTTCTTCTTATTTTCCTTGTTTGTTGAGGGATAGATAAGAGAATGTGCCCCCTTTCCAGCTTAGCACGCTGAATAAACTACCATTAATTAACGGCTACAAGGCCATATAAGTTATTCAACACCAACCCAACCCAAATGGATCAGAAAAATAAAGTGAAAGTCAAAAGCCTGAATCCTTACCCTAAAGATTCCACAATGAGAAAAGTAGACAATTCCGAATAGAGATAACATTAACTTCTCATCTACCTCAACTTTCGAACAACATGAAAAGCATAGAATGCCACACACAGCAGTACAAGTAACAGATGTTCTATCTTAGAGTCTATAAAAGCCAGTCAATGTTTGTTTGTACCTGAGAACAGTAAACTCTACGTATTGTACATGTTGCTATCCAAAAGTTAGATGCTGTAGATAAGGACACACAGATACAGCCACTAAATAACTACAAGGTTGCTTAGTTATCTAGCAACAAAGTTGCCTATTTAGAGGCAGTATTTGAACCCTAGCTTCTCTGCTTTAAGGTCTGTTTCTCCTTGTTCCTTCCTCAACTGGGAGGGTCAGGCTGCTGTCTCAGACAGCATGGCCATTTCTGATTTTCAGTTACATTGGGCAAACATACTTACAAAGAATGGAATGGATACAGAAGATGGTAAGATAACAGGCACATCCAGGATAGGATTCTAAGCAACTATAGGAATGGATAGTGGTTATGTGTTTAGTGCCTTACAGTTGGAAAGTTTGTCACATTTCTTAGTTCATCTTCACAGAAGCCCTGAAGTGGGTATTCCTTTCATTCTTCTACACATTAGGGAACAGGGCTTCAGGCAGTCTGCTAGGTTTCCAGAAAGCACAAGTCAGTATAAAATGGAAACCCTCAGCCAAATCCTTCTATTGTCTATAGAGATCTATGCCTGTAGATTCTGGTTTCCCATTTGGGTAAAAAATAGAAGGATATCGACAAACTCTGTATTCTTGTCTTCTCCCTTCAACTGGGTTGCAGGCCCCTCAGTTTTGTTTCATGTCTCACTTATCTTTGGGTTGGTAGTTGTCTTTGTGTGTCTGGCTGTGTTGTTCAGGACAAGTGTAGTCTGGATTTTTGACAGGTGATAAATGGTAGTGGTTTCGTTTCCTTGCTTCCCGTCAGAGGGTTGGCAACCAGTGCTTCTGGGAACCAGCTGCCCAGGGCCAGAGTGTGATGGGAGAGGGGCCTTCCAGAACATGTTTTGATGCAGGCTGATGCAATAGCAGACTGCTGCTTCTATGGTCATTGAAGAGACCACTTCCTAGCTTGGAACCTTGAATGAATTGGACTCTATACAAATAGGGGGACGATGGGAGGAAGGCTCCAAATGAATTATAAAGAGAAGAACTGACATGTCTCTTATCAGTCTGCTGTCTGTTGAATCTGGCTGCGAGATAATCACCATGGTTAGCAAGGATCTTGGCAGACAGTCATTATTCATCCCTGTCCGTTCTTTTCACACCATTGTTTTCTCATATAAAATCCTGAAAGAAAATCAAACTACCAGCTCCTCAGTGTTGTGCCTTCTGTTTATGAACCACAGCCTCCTCTTCCTTTCCCTTCTATCTCCAGGCTTACCCACCTGCCTCCACCCCTGCCTCCTGTCAAGAGGGAGCTCTGCTTCCACCTGCTGTGTGACATCACCTGCTGAGTACCGTTTATTCTGCGGGATTCCTGTATGAGAGATAAAAAGCACACTGTCAGATGTTCATATCTCCAGCTCCACGAGGTGAGGTGATTCATAGCTCTTGTTCTCTAGTCATTATGTAAGTAGGTCTAAATGATCGTCGATGCTTGTCTGACTCTACCCTGACTCTGATTCCGGGAGAAAGGCGAAGCAGCCTGGAACTTTGTTTGTCCAGGTGTTTGACCCTGGTAAACTGCATCCTTTTTTATCAATAGTGAATCACTGGAGGTTTCTTCATTCTCATGTTGAGTAAGGGATGATCTCTCTGAGATGTATTTATTTAAGACTGGTGCTTTTTTTTTTTTTTTTTAAATGTTTGTTTCTGGGTAATGTTTGACATTTCACCAAATAGCTGTGGTCATGAGTCTTTCTCCCCCACCCGCTCTGTGTGTGTGTGTGTGTGTGTGTGTGTGTGTGTGTGTGTGTGTGTGTGTTTAACTAATTGAGACTCCTCATTCATATCCATGTTGAGTGTCTATAGAAGCAACAGCAGAATGAATCAACTAATTAAAACTTCCCACACCATTTTTTTAGTATGTTGCATATCAAAATTCATAAGAAGAGGAGTGGTTTGTAGACTGAATGTTCTATGAGGACACGGATGCTATAATATTTACTGCTGCATACCTCTAGACCTTAGCAGCATGCACGTAATACATGTTTCCTTGGTTTGCTTTTACACCAGGTTTGGCACAGTCACTTAATTGGTCTTGGGATGAAGCTCAGTAGGTAGAGTGTCTGCCTAGTATGCACAAAGGCCCAGGCACAATCGCCAGCACCTCATAAACTAGGCATGTCGCCGTACACCTGTAATTCCAGCACCTCAGAAGGGAAGGCAGTGAGGTCAGAAGTTCTAGGTTATCCTTAGCTACATAGAATGTTTTAGACTAGCCTGGCTGCACAAGAACCTGTCTAAAAAAAATAAAAAGACACATGCACTTAATCATTCATTCATTAGTGTAGTCCTTTATTCATTCTTTAAATACTATTATGTATCTATAGGTATCACTTAATATGAATGTAAAATTTCTCTTCAGTGATAATTGGAATAATTTTTTATTATTAAATGCAAGTAAAAGAATTAGGACTCTGAGCCGTTGTTCGGGATGGAAAAAGTAATGAGAGCACCTACCCATCTCCCCACACATATAATGCACCATCTCCCTCAGAGGGTGCATTATCTTCCTTATAAAGATAGACAATAGGAGTTAACAGAGCTGAAATAACTTCCCAAGCTCATCTAACAGATTCTAATTTAGATCTCTGCATGAATTTACCCGACACTGCCTCTGCCAGAGGTGTGGGAATTTACATTTGTTTGTCATTTTTGTGCATGTTTGTGTGTAAACATGTGTGTGCACAGCACACGTATAGAGGCTAGAGGACAACCTGAGGGAATTTGTTCTCTCTTTCCACTTTGTAGGTTCAGGGGATCAAGCTCTGGTTGCCAGGCTTAGTAGGAACTGTCTTTACCCACGAGGCCATCTGGCTAGTCTGAGGGAAAGCCAGGCTGTGGAGAAGTGAATGGAGCAGTTGCTGGGGAGAGCCTGTGATCAAGGAACTCACCTGAGAGGGCAGGATGGAGCCTGGCACAGCAGCAAGGCTCTTTAGCAGTGAGGACACTTAGATAATAGGAGGTTGGATAGGGCAGAGAAGGGTTTGAAGCAGATCTAAAGCTAGCAACAAACTGTCAAGTAGTGGTTCCAGAAGTGTAATGGGTCCCACACCACTGGGAAAGGAAACTCCAGAGCAAAGAGGAGCAAGCCATGGAAGTGCTGAATTGTCTTGAATGCTACCTCTAAAACACTTTAAAAATATTATTCTGTGATACTTTTGTATAACATTATTTCATGGAGTATTTTGATCACATTCACTTCTACTACACTCTCCTGTCTCCCACTTCCTCTGAACCCTTGAATGTTGCACGTAAGAATACCTTTAATTTCATCAATTTGTTGATATGCTTTTATTTTTTGAGACAAGGTTTTTTTGCTACCTAGGTTGGCCTTGAACTCACCTACATAGTTGAGATGGCTCAGCTTTGGTGTCCACCTTTAGAGTGCTGGGATTACTCTTTAGGTGTGCCAGCATGCCCAAGGCTTTCTTTTGGTGATATGTGTCACAGCTTAAGTTTGTACAGTGTAAAGAATCTTAGACTCGGGATCGTAAGGAATCTTAACCCCTCTTTATTCTCTTCTAGACAGTACAGTTGCTAAATTTCATTTTCCATATCATTAAAAAGTTACTTATACTTTAATATTTTAATTGATGCATATGACTGTATAGATATTGTTTGCTTCATCATAAACACTGGGATTCTAATGCTAGCCTCACTCGGTGGTCACGAGGACTGCAGGAGAGTCTATGAAGTGCTGCCCCAGATGCTGAGGTTAGAGCTATTGATGTCTTCTTCTTACACTCTGCCTTTTATACAACCAGGGCTTGAACTGTGTACAAGAAGGATATGCTGGGAGGCCATGGTTCAAGTTAGAGATTGTAGGGCAGTGGGTCCTCTATTAAAAATGAGCTAAAATGTTCTTTAGAGGAGATAGTGGAGTCCAGTAGAAAATTACAAGGAATGCTTATAAAGCAGCCATTTATGCAGGGAGGGCGCAGAGTTTTGTCTTGTTGCTAAGGTCCCAGTTGTTTCCTGACTGTGTAGGAGTCTCTGTCAGGCCATTCTATAGGTTCCTTTGAGGGATGAGGTGATATTGGGCTGCAGATAATTAGATCAGTGCCATCACTTACACTGTTCCTCCTTTTGAGTCTGCCGGGACTATTTGCATGAAAATAGAAGTGGATAATATTCCTTTCCCATTAATAAAGTTCAAGTCCTTCCTGGGCTATAACATGGTAAGCTATCCACATAAAGTCCCAAGTCAACTTGTGAGCGAGCTGTTTTTAAGGAGCATTATAAATCCTGAATGTTCAACTAAGCCATCTGCTTCCCAAACTGGATATTTTCAAAAATATCTCAATGACATAAAAGACATTTAACTGTGTTCTGAAGGGAGGTTCATTCTGATGTTAGTAAACATATACAACGGCCAAACACACTACACGCTTCAGAACTTGTGCAGATTTGAACAAGTACAAACACCAAAATGTTCAGAAAAGGCTAAGTGCAGTGGTGTTCAGTTCCAGGAATCTGGTCACAGAGCAGATATCTACTAGTTCAAGGCTATCCTGGTCTATGTAGACAGTTCTAAGCAAGTCATGGCTACATAGTAAGAACCTATTTCAAAACTTTTTTTTTCTCAGAAAACAACCAACCAAACCAACCAATTAAACAAAAAACCCAAACCCTCTGCAGTTTTACTGAACATACTTAGACTTTCCCTTATATTTTCTCTAAAATATTATTTTATCTGAAAGATTTGTATATCTATGGATTTTTTATATAAGGTGGGAGACCCAAGAATCATGTTTCCATGGGTTCCAGGAGACTAGTTTTGAATTGCAATTCAATTCAAAAAAGGATTTTGTTTTCAATAAATGGGGTTAGGATAGCTGGGTTTTGATATGCAAAATCAATATTTTATTTATAATCAATATTTAGGTTTATAGACCCTAAATATTTCACAAAATTTAACTTAAGTTGTATAGTAGACTATACTATGATATATAGACTATACTATGATATTCATAATCATACAATTTCTCAAAGATAAAATGAAAGAAAAAATGATCTTTGACTGATGAGGGTTTTTTTTTGTTTGTTTGTTTTTTGGTTTTTCGAGACAGGGTTTCTCTGTGTAGCCTGGGCTGTTTGGCTATCCTGGAACTCACTCTGTAGACCATGATGGCCTCGAACTCAGAAATCTGCCTGCCTCTGCCTCTCAAGTGCTGGGATTAAAGGCGTGTGCCACCACTGCCCTGCGATTGATGAGTTTTTAAAGTTATGTATATGGGCATATTGCCTGCATGCATGTCTGTATACTGCTTGTATGCTTGCTGCCCTCAGAGGCCAGAAACAGACATCAGATTCCTTATAAGTGGAGTTATAGTTATAGTCTATAACTCCACTATTGTGAGTCACCATGTGAATGCTGAGAATCAAACGCAGGTCCTGTAGAAAAGTAGCCAATGCTCTTAATTGCTGAACCATCTTTACAGATTCTGATAATGAATTTAAAAATATAGTACCAAAACCATGATATATGATAGAACACATAGGCAGTTTAGACTTCATTAAAAATTAACAATTTTAGGCTGGGTAATGATGGCACATGCCTTTAATCCCTGCAGTGAGGCAGAGGCAGGTGGATCTCTGTGAATTAGAGGCCAGCCTGGTCTACAGAGATAGTTTCAGGACATCTAGAGCTGCACAATGAAACCCTGTCTTGAAAACAAACAAATAAAAAAATTAAAAACAATTAATAACTCCTGTTCTTCAAAAGACATTGGGAAGAAAATTGAGAGAAAGTTGGGGAATTCTTAGTCCATAAGGTACTTTCCATGTGAATGTAGGAAAATTGTGCTCTTTAAATTTTTGAATGTGGGCCCTGAGAATAAAGAGGGCTCTCTTGTCCAAGACACCAGTGTGTTTATTTCAAGTACCTTCCAAGACCGCCTGCACTGGGACAAAATGATCCCATAGTCTTTGTCAGGGAGACAGGAGAACAGCAAAACAGCTCAAGAGTGAAACACTACCTCCCATTCCCCAGAACAACTAGAAAACCAGCCATCTTCAACAGAGGTTACAGTTGATCATTCCACAAAAACAAAATGCCTTTAGTGGCAATGGAAGGTGGCAGCTCATTTTTAGAAAGGCTCTTCCCAGGAATCTATCGGGAACCTCAACCAGACAGTTATAGTAAGATGTCCTCAGCCATGGCTGCTAGATGTTTTACCATATGCTGCTTCTATGTGTCTGCCATCTGCTAATTTTCCTTCTACCTTTTACATTCTATTTGCTTAGTAGAAACTCACGAATTCAAAACCAAAAGCCCAGCTATCATAGAGCATTCTCTATTTAGAACCTAATTGGTATACTTGGCAGAGGCTTTGAGATGCCATTTCTGTTTTGAAGGTTTGACTGTTATAGGCAGTGAAAGAATAAATATGGGATTGATGATAAGGTGGTTCATGAATGAATCATCTTGATAAAAGCCTCACCCCATAATGAGCTAACCTCACGTGTCAATTGATAGAAAAACAATGAGAACAAATATCTATTGTGTTAGTGTAAATTTAAAAGTGTCAGTTTTCTTTTCCTCTAAGATAGCTAGCTCTCAAATAATTGAGACTGAGACTATTAGATTTATTTAAACAAGCTTTACAGCATGACAACCAAGCAGTTTTCATCTATTCTAATCCTCTAAACTAATCTAGCTACTTCCCAGCCAATATTCCTAAGATACTTGCATCTTAATACTGATCTATTCTCTATAATAATACTATATACTATAGTATTATAATCTATAATCTTAATACTTAATTATACTTAATTAATTAATACTTAATTAATACTATAATTATAATTATAATCTATAACACTATCTATATGTTCCATGCACCTTCTCATGGTGGCTCTTGGTCCTTCACTTCATGGTAAATCCCTTTATGTCTCTACCCCTCTCCTAATGGAATGGGAAGTCTAGCCCTATTCTCTCCCCTGTTCAGTGATTGGTTGGTCAGCTTTTACTGACAAATCAGAGAATAAATGGGAAACAGGAGATTCTTAGAATAAGCCTTACAATGCCATGTTCAGATTGCAACTGGATATGGGTCAGAGAAATCAACATTTGACAGAAGCCATTTAGGAGAGGATGGCCCACTGTTTTTTTGTATGGCCATGACTGAATTCTGTAATGAGTGAATTCTGAGGTGCAGAGTCCTTACAGACTTCATCCCAGGATTGCCTCTTACAGCTGATATGCCTTTCCTCTTACCATTACATAGTCTACGGATTCCTGGGCATGAGCCCACCCTACTGGGCAGATTTCTTGCAGAATCAATATGAAGATGTACTTTCATATACTAATACTGTGTAGACAAACTGATGATTTCATAATTTCTGATAATGATTTTATAGAATTTCAAAATTGATAATTTCAAGTCCCCTATAGAATAAAAGCTGCAATTAGAACTCTTTAAACCTTCATGTGCCACAAAATTATTGCACTAAGGAAAAGAAAGCAGGCTTGGAACGAATTTATGATTAAGTAAAACATTTCTACTAGGTTAAGTGTGAGACCATTATCTAGTACCTAAAGATCATACACTGGGAATGGACAATTTATTATAGGTGAAAGGACAGAAAATAAAATATTGACTAGTTTATCTAAACAAAACTTCAAAACTAGTAAGACATAATGCAAATGATTTGTCCCTTGACAAAATAGTGTTAACTTGTGACATAAAAATTATTGCTTTAAACTTTTAATGAACTTATGGGTCTAAAAGATAGATAATGAATGTTCTGTGAGATACTAGTCTTAATGGAAAGCCATGCAAACAATTCTGCTGTTATTCCTTAAGTCTTGTCGATTTATAACATGAATTGTTGCCTTGAACTTGCTACGTAGAGACGCTTGGAGAACCATGTGACTAAATATCCTGGGATAATTAGTTTTTATACTAAGAACTACAGTAAAATGCTGGCTCAGCTTTTTTCAGCTTCATCCTGTATGTGTCTCTCTCTCTCTTTTTTTCTTTTCTTTTCCGTTCTCTATGACTCACAAAGAGTTAAAGAACCCTGAGCCTCTTGAGGGAACAGAGGTTCAAAGAGAAAACAGCCCAAGCAACTAACTTCTTTTCTTAATCCCCTGTTGCTAACAGTTGGGAGTCAAATTACCAGAAGCCAGTGGCTTTTGGCCATAGAATAGTAAAGAGTTAAAGAAAGAGAAAATTTACCTTAAGCAAGCTACTTTTGCTCCTGCAATTGCAAATTTTACCCCCACAGCCACCAATGCCACCCATTGCTGCCTGCCTCAGTCTACCTAAGTGCCAGGCTGGTCACCAGCAAGCATTTGAATAATACAAGAATAATCTTTACACAATGCACAATAATACACATTATGCTAACACTACTGTATCTAAAATTTCAGTTGCAGGCTTAATATGCAAAGATTTTTGGTCCTCTGTATAGTTTCTTTGTCTTCTGCCTTCTTGATTATGACTTCACTCATTTAAATTAAAAAAAAAATGTTGCTAGCTAGGAGTGTTATGCACATCTTTATTCTAAGCACTTAGGACTCAGAAGCAGGTAGATCTCTGTGAGCCTTAATTCTCAGCACTCCATGGTAGTATAGGCCTGTAGTCCTAGTACTACCTGGCCTGTAGTCCAAGTACCCAGGAGGGAAAAAAAAGGAGGATCAGGAGTTTATTGTCAGTCATAGCAGCATAGTGAGTGGGAAGCCAGCCTCAGCCTCCCAAGATCCGGTCTCCAGATAAAAATCTGTATCTCTTCCTATTAAAATTTCTTTGACTTATTAATATAAGAATAAAATTTGAGTCCTGAGTTCAATTCCCAGCAACCACATGGTGGCTCACAATCATCTGTAATGTGATTTGATGCACTCTTCTGTTGTGTCTGAAGACAGATACAGTGTACTCATATAAATAAATAAATAAACAAACAAACAAATCTTTTTAAAAAAGAATAAAATTTGAACATATAAATACCTGTTTCCAGCTATCAGTAAACAACTCTTATTTCTCTTCTCTACTATAAAATTTAAAGTTGGCAGCCAGTCTTTCTACTTTCTCATCTTTAGTGTTATCCTAATTTTTCATGTTCAAAAGAAAACTGGTTTTGTTTACCAAGTGAGAATTGTTCTCATATTAAAACTCAATTAAATAAATTTCCTTGCTATTTGTGTTTTATCTCAGCAACAGAGAAGTAATTAATCTAACGTTCCACATTTGCAGAAGATTCGGCCCTTACTTGCCTTCTTTGGCTCAATCAATGTGTCATTATAGAAGGAGCCATATTGGAATCCAAAGTAATATAAACCATTATCAGAGGATGGCTGGGCATTGAGCATCTTTAGAACCACAATACTTTTGTAGATAACATTTTCACAAGCTTTGCTCTCCATGAATATTTCTGCATGATTTCAAGTTTGTCTTCCCCATGCTTGTCCAGGTGTGTCACCTAGGACAGTAGATGAGGCCAGCTTCTCCACATGTACTAGATTGGATAGAGGAAGCAGGGTAAGTCTGGTTCATCACCCAGCAGAGCTACCACAGGTGCATGTAGACAGATGATTTGAGACACTCCTAAATAAAGAAAATGAGAAGAGATATGAGGCCAGGAAGGACCAAGGGCAGGCAGGGTGTATGTAGACAAAAGGCCAGTATTTTGCCTTTCCAATGTCTGAAAGTTAACTAAATGATGTATCCTTATTCTCTGACTTGAACATTTACATAGAATAAAAATAGTTAGAGATATTAGGGGGATGGGTAGATCTGTATTAGCAAGACTTGGAGCACACAGGGTCTGTTTTGAGCAAGACTTAAGGAGTCATTCAATCCTAGGATCCTAGGGCTGTGAACATAAAGGAGTGGAGAGAGAGAGAGGGAGGGTGGGGGATACACACACACACACACACACACACACACACACACACACACAGAGAGAGAGAGAGAGAGAGAGAGAGACAGAGACAGAGACAGAGACAGAGAGACAGAGAAAGAGAGAGAGAGACAGAGAAAGAGAGAGAGAGACAGAGAAAGAGAGAAGGAGGGAGAGAGAGAGAAAGAGAGGGAAAGAGAGAGAGAGAGAGAGAGAGAGAGAGAGAGAGGGAAAGAGAGACAGAGAGAAAGAGAGACAGAGAGGGAGAGAGAGGGAGAGACCGAGAGAGAGATTTCTAATTTTTGCTTTTGACAGATCACTTCTGTGGCTGACTTCTTATTAGAAATAGGAATTTGGGGAGCACTTGAAAAGCAGGATTTAGGAAACACATGACACCTTTTCAGGTTAAAGTCTGGCTTTGTTGTCAGGAGAGATGGTTCACACTAGATCTCAGACAGTTTGAAATTAGAGAAACAGACAACTCTGCTGAGACAATTCCAAGGTGGTACAATGGGAAAGATGATGGAATAAGATTAGGAGTATTTTCATCGCCAAAGGGTGTGAAAATGCGGGCACACACATCTACTTTGACATTCTTGTATACTTTCTTGAGATTTTAAGTTTTGTGATTTGTTATCATCACCCGAGGGAGTCTCCTACCCTCATCATGTATACTCCTGCATCTACGTATGTGTACATACATGTGTATACATTCCCTACATACCTGCAGTCCTGGGCCAACCGTTGCAAGTAAAATGTTAAATGATAAACTTTACTCAGACTCTCAAATAATTTATTTGGGCCACTTTGTCTAGGTTCTCATCCTTTAACCCTCTGTTGTATGTTAGAAAGCCAGAGATGTAATGCACTGAGATAGTAAATAATGATCCATCCCTATAACCATTGATGGTGTCTGGAGACAGAGATGGAGTGAGAGGGAAGCTAGAGAGGCCACTGCTTCCTGAGGGTGACCTCAAGACTGTGTGCCAGTGATACAGAAGAGATTGTCACAAGGAGAAGGACAGGGAAAGGCAGAAATGAACACAAAATTACTGCTCCCAGGTCAGAGAGGTACATTCTACGTGGTGCTGATGCTAGGAACACTATGGGCTACTTGCTCCTTCTCCACCAAGGTTTGATACCTATATGTTTCCCAAACATGTTCCTCACACATCTAGCTCTTTTCATTCCTCCTCCTCCTCCCCCAATTCTTTTCAACATCACAGTTTAAATTCAGCAGCCATGCCCAGGGATAACTTCTGAATCCCTTTCTCTTCTCATACAGTTTTTCTTGGTGTTTTCTCACAACTTTTTTTTTTAACCATAATTTGGAGTTGAACACATCAGAGATACCTTTGTTAAAGGCTTGGTGTTTTGTTCTTCCAACAGGATGTGATGGAACGTTTGGAAATTATGATCTAATGGAAGAAAATCAAGTTCCCAAGGACATTACTTTGAAGGGATGTTGAGGTTCTGGCTCTTTCTTTGCCTCTTTTGTTTCTTGCCATACTAAGCTAAGCATTCTTTTTTTGCTGCATATTCCGTAATATTATATACTGTGTCTTACAGAGCACAATAGTCTGCAGCAAAGCCACTAAAATTGTGAGACAAAAATGCATATTTCTCCTTTTAAGTTGCTTATCCAGAGTATTTTGTTACAACATGGAAAGCTAACAGAAAAACTGGTGCTGAGAAGTGGGTCGTTTCCGTGAGTACATCTAAATAATGGATTTAGGGGTCTTTGGAATTATCTCATGGAAAGAGTTTGGAAAGGCCCAGGAAAACCTAGGATGCTATGGCATAACTTAATGGTCAACTCTGGTGAGATCTTTCAAAACTAGAATACTGACAGAAACTTGAGAGTAAAGACTGTACTGATGAGGGTCCAGATGTTATTGATCACTGAGCTTGAGGGTGCTCCTCTTACATTGTATAAGTAATGTATTAGCATTTTGTTTATGCCTTGAGATTTTGTATGAAGTTGTTGACAGAACTATCCATATTGACACAAATGTATAAATGAGAACAGAGTTTTGGGTATGCTTCTTTAAGCTACACTAGGACCTCTTGTCTGGCTTCCTTGGCCACCTAATCTTTGTCTGGATGAAGAAAGGTAGGCCATGTTTGGGTTCCTTAGATGCCCATACCTTGAACTTTTTCAGGAGGTCTATGAGCTCAGTTCCCTTGACCAGTAGAGGAGGCACACAGAGCAGTTGGTTAATAAAGATGCAATTGAGATGCATGGATGCTTCCTTGGTCAAGCAGAGTGTGTAGCCACATAGCCAATCAGAGGTTACTCCATGTCTCTCCTTTCATTTGCTACTTATTTAGTATAGCCATCTAAGTGGCTAATCAGGTGAGAAACTTGAGTTTCAGTTGTGTATCAAAAATAGCTTTAAGAAATTATATGTACACATACATATGTATTACATGTATGTATATTATATATACATATATGCATGTATATTTATTCTTATACACGGAATCTATTTTATATTATGGTGTAAAACTAACTTTTCTAGTACATGGATTTCTGAATTTTTCATATGCTTTTAACAAACTTTCAAAAATACTTTCAGTTTTTTTTAAAAAGAAAGCTTCATATTTGAGATTTGTGAATCTACCTGGAAGATGTTTATTCTAGGAGAAGCAAGCCAAGCACACACAAAAACCTCGTCATGTATTACTTTAGCTTTTAGAGAAGGTTTTCCCAGCACAATTGAGCAGAAGCTACTTTAAGACCTCAGACCCTCTGCCCAGACACAAGCTTTTCACAGTATCAGCAACACTCCAATAGAGTGGTGTTATCTGTCAATTGATTAACTTACATTGACTTGTGTCACCTATCATCTAAAGTCTATATTAGGAATTAATGCTCTCATGTGATTTTTGCAGATGTGTGCATCATGAAAGGATTAAATCCAGCTAATTTGCATTTGTATCACCTTAGAACTTTTTCTGTGGTGTGAATGAAAGTTACCCTGTAAGAAAAGTTTAAGACATAACAACATAGTCACCATGTGCCCCATAGAAAGCCCCATGTTCTAGTGTCTGTGACATAGAAAAGGTACTCCATCCTACCAAAAAAAAAAAAAAAAAAACAAAGAAAGAAAAAAAAAAAAAGAAAAA
>JANHMN010000609.1:0-17666 GCA_030674055.1 Rhabdomys pumilio
ATGCCATCCCATCCCATGCCATCCCATCCCATGCCATCCCATCCCATCCCATCCCATCCTCCTCCTGCTTCTATAATTTGGTATCTCTTGACACCAGTGAAAAGCGTTGTCTTTGACAATATGGTTGCTGGTAGAGAATAAAAGCCCAGAGAGTAGGACACATTCACCAAGCTTGTCATTAAATAAATAAAAAGTACATTCAGAACTGGAAACTTCTTGTTTCCTGCCTTTTAATATATTTGACCTCCTAATAGTTCCAATGACACATTTGGAAATTTAATGTACAGAAGAATAGAAATTGCTGTTTAACCTGCATGGAATACCAGTAAAATCATACTATTTTGATTACAAAAAAATAATGTATTCAATATTCCTGTCAACTAAAAACTGCATTTTAAAACAAACTAAACAAAACAACAACAAAAATAACTCAAGTACTTCCTTGTCTTTTCAGTGTTGCCTTAGCTGTGATATGAAACAACATCAGTGCTTGTTGCTGGCCCAGGATTTGTTACTTCTGAATTGAGAAAGTGTTACTTTCAAAGTCCCGTGTATCTGCACACATGTTCCTGCAAGAAAGAAATGTAGAAGCAGTGGTGTTGATAATGATTTTGCCTTGCAGCATCTGAATATTATTTTACTCCATGGAGCCTTTTGCTAACATCTTCACTTCTGTCTTCATCTCCTGTCTTTATAATTGACCTACAGGCTGGGAGCTTAGCAGTGAGACACTCAAAGGGGTTCACCATCATCAGATGTTGAGCTTGTTGCTAGGCAACCTCCCCGGTAATGGCTGCTTTGCTTTCCTCTTATGGTTTTCGGCCTTGTTTTTTTGAAAATCTAAGTCAAATATTACTTTGTATCTTCTAGGAATTTTTAATTATTAGAGAAAGTGTTTAATGAAGGTAATAAATTATGAGTTAGAGAGCCATTCATATTCTCAACTTCAGGATTTCATTTAAAACATTTTAACAATCATATATGTGCCTAATATGTATTTGGATCAAAACCTTTCCTCATTCCACTCTATCCAACATCCCCAGTATCCTGTTTACTGTTTGCACATTCTGACTTACTGTTCTTTCTCTTCCCCTCTCTCTTCCTTTTTCTTTCCCCTCTTTTCTTCCCTCTGTCTAACTTATCTCTCTGTATTTCTTATCCCCCTTCACTGAGTCTATTCAATCAACTTTATAAATTTGTGCATGGGTGTGAGACTATCTCCTGGAGATGGGTAGCTTCTCAGGAGTGCGTCCCTGAAAGAAATTGACTCTGCCATTAAATTAAAGTTACTTTTCAGGTAAGTGTGGGACTTCATAATCCCTTTCACCTCCATTATGAAGTTTGGCTGGCTTGACCTTAATTCAATTCTGAACGAGCAGTTGTGTATTCATGTGTCTAAGTGTCATAGTTAGGAATGGAAAGTCTTCCTTTACAGAAGTGTTATAGCTCTGCTCCAGAAGCAAAAATTGTTCCATCACCAGCAAAAGTTTATCTCTAAATTCTTACAGCTCTACTTGGAGAACTATCTTAGTAGTAGGAGCCAAGAAATACCACAAAGTCACAGCACACAAAAAAAACCTCACCCATCAAAATCCCCTTAACGGGATAGTAAATTTCAAGAAGGTGGCTGCCTCTGCTTTAGTGAGAAGTAGCAGGGTACTGAACTCAAAGCAGGGATTTTATAGGGTTTCTGGGGAGATGGGTAAGAGACTGCACGAGTGAGGAATGGTGAGATTTCAATTACTGAGCTTGGGTCAGCTCAGAGATTGGTGGGTTTTCCTGTTTAGGGATTGGGTTTCTATATCTTAGTCCTGGTCTTGGGCTCAGTGTCAAGTCAAAGTCAAGGTGTTTTTTCTTTGCTCTTTTATCCTACAATGTGTGCAATTGAACTGTAAAGTTCAGTGCATGTATACGATTTGCTCTGACAGTTACAATCATTCTATTTCTCTTCTTCTTCTTCTTCTTCTTCTTCTTCTTCTTCTTCTTCTTCTTCTTCTTCTTCTTCTTCTTCTTCTTCTTCTTCTTTTTTTGTGAAACTCTTTAAGCCTTGCTGGGAGGGAGGTGACATGGATGTTCCATTTAGAGCTGAGCACTCAACGACTCTTACCCTCTGCAAATGACCAGCTCTGTATTATGGGTCTCTGTATTAATCACCATCTACTGTGAAAGAAGCTTGTCTTCATGGTAGACAGGTGAACTCATCTGTGTTAAAAAGATGATTTAGACATACTCTATTACTACATACATTTACTAGAATAATAGGGGGAGGTTCTTCTCTAGGACCTCTGACCTAGCAAGCCAAAGATTTGGGACCAAGTTAAGAGGACCAGGCATGAGTTCTCTCATGTGAAGTAGGCTTTCAATTAAGAATTTTTAGGTTTTCACTGTGACCTTCAATTTTATTGTAATCACACTTTCATCATTATTGATGTAAGATCTTAACATTTAAATCATACTGTGGATGTGACTGCTGTAATAGTTGGTTTCATTTTCAGTTTGACCCAATCCAGCATCACCTGAGAGATGAGCCTCTGAGAAGTTTGTGAGGGAGTTTATCAACTGTATAAAATAATGTGGCCAGTGATCAGGGGAATCGAAGCCATGGCTTTCTGTCATTGTGCATTTATAGTCCTCTGCTGTCTTCCCCAATGGGGAATGGGCAGTTACCGCAGATATGCAAAATAGTTTCTTCAGTGCAATCTGCAATTGTGTTCTTGAGTATGTTTCTTCTTGAAAGTAGAGATGGTGAGCAATCCCCTTGTAGCAATGGTATGGGTCTTAAATTTCATGAATATTCATTTCTCAGGCTTTCCCTGTATGATCAGGTACACCATAAACAATACATCTCTCAGGCTTTCCCTGCATGATCTGGGACACTATAAACAATGCACATTTGTTTATTGATAAAACTTGGACAGTTTCACTCTCCTATTTTATTATCAGTTAAACACCATTCTTAACTATTTTTATTAGGAAGGTATTAATGTGTAGTATCACAATGTAAGTCATTTGTGTGCAATGAAATAGTCACATGGAGACATCACAGGAAATATGCAATGGAACAAAACCCAAACACAGACATGACTGCATTGCTACCTTAGGATACTATATTGGTATTTAGTAGTTGATGTGTAAGCAGAGAATGTGTCAGGGAAAATCTAATGGTTGTGGGGTAAATCCCACAGGCAACACCTGCATTTCTCCTGACTGTACGATCCCTTTATTCCTTCAGTACATATACAGAGCAAGGTCTGTGATAAATTGCAGCTATCAGGATTGTTTGAATGTCATTATTCTAGGACATATTCTCTCTACTTGGGATAATTTCATTTCACACATAATGGGAGGCTCACTTGGTTTCATGTTATTTTAATAGCACACATAAAAATCAAACTAGAACAGGAGTTTTCTTTCTAATGTATGTAAAATTAGAAGATAAGCATGAATGTGTATGAAATTAGTAAGAAATACACAAGATGCATATTTTACTATCTGTCTTGAATATTGTATGGCCACAGAATAAAGCAAAGATCTATCTAAAGCTTAGTTGTAGAGATACTGTGGTAGAACACTAGGACAGAGACATCTTGTTCTGGAAATGTTTTAATCTCCAGAACATAAATAGGTCCGTAGAAAATTTAGTGATAATGATGACGCAGAACAAAACATGGATACACAACGTATTATTTCTTATTATTGTTCTTTTCTGTTGACCTCTCAATTTGGCATGCTTTCCTATATGTCCCCTTTATGTGTAGGATGAAGGACTTCAATTTATCACAATCTACACTCTTAAATTAGTCAAAATCCTTGAGTTTTAAATTGTAGATTCACTTTTTTATATTACATTTGTTCAAATTCACTTTTAGTACTAAGTTTTAGATTCAATAATAATAAATTTGTGATACTGTGTGGAAAGAACTTGCTTGTACAAGAAGCAGAATGGTTAGACACTGGTCAACTCTGATTATATGTGTCACTCTTTTCCTCTTTCCATGGAGAGTCAACAGGAAAACAGGATGTGAATGCTGTCTGTGTTTTCTTACTAGTTTTTTTTTTTACCATATTCTTTACTGGTATTGGTTTATAAAAGTAGCAGTTCTTGTTTTGAAAGTCTAAAAGAGAATGTACATCTTAGATGCTGGGAGTTGTCCATAAATGATTAAGAAGTGTGTTTAGACACAAAATTAACCATAAATAAAATTAAATATGCATAAAAATGAACTTTCAAAACCTGGGCTAAAATATTAAAGCATTGTTTCACATTTAAATTAGGGGAGGAAGATTTAAAGTTATTTCCTAGAAATGTCAATGTAATTTCACAATGAGATGGTGAAAATATTTTATTCTAATTCTTTGTTTTGTCTACATTCCTCTTACTTTTTTCATGCATAAATAATTGGATATCTTTTTTTGTTAGATTTTGGGGGGGGGGATTTGTTTTTTTATTTTGATTTATTTACCTAGAGTCATTCTATGAAAACTTTTGCCTTTTCTTTTCTTCACTAAAACTGAAAATGTCAGGCTGAAAAGATGTCTCAGTTCTTAAAGCCTAGGCTGACAGCCAAAAAATAAAACTGAAAATGTCTATAAAACAGAATAATATTTTTAAAATGGCCAGTCTAGTGGAGTACAATTTAAGCATACAAAACTAGGTATTTAAGAGAAGCATAGATTTGAGGTTTTAATAGATTGAAAAACAAGTAGATGTCCCCAAAATGTTCCTTATTTATTCTTTTACAATTTTCTACAAATACAATATACTTTGAGCAATACTTTATTTTTATATTTACTTGAGTATGATTTTCTTTTATAAATATTTACACTTTATTATTATTATTATTATTATTATTATTATTATTATTATTATTATTATTTTGTATATACAATGGAATTGGGATGTTGTAACCAAATTTGGAAATACTCAGTTTTAAAATATAGAAATGTGTCTTATTTTCTTTACTCTTTTTAATTGTAGTTTTTATACTCGAATTCATAGTAGCGATGTATAGAATCATAATTTTAAAAATAAATGTGTTTAGAACATAGGTTGTTTAATATGAAAATCCTGTCTTCCAGGTAAGAAAATTTATTTCTTGCTTTTTTTCAGATAATTATTTTCTGTCTTCTGGAGATCTTCAATGGTGACAGCATTACTATATGGACAACATAGTCAAAGATTCATAGATTTTGCCTCATTGACTTTAAGTTGATTCTGACATCTCACTGGTTTAAAAAAACAATTATGAGTCAATACCAATATACAATAATTAAGCATAAATTTTAGATTAAAAAAAAAAACCAAAGAATCATAGAGTGGGCAAGTTGACTTAGTGTGTGAATGCACATGCCACCAACCTGAGCTGAGTTCTATCCAAGAACTGATGTGGTGAATGGAAAGAATTAACTCCAGAAATTGCCCTCCAACATCATCTGTGCGCCATGGTTCATGGAGGCACTAATGCTGTAGGGTGGAAGGGAGAGGGAGGAAAATGAAGCATTTAGACCATGACAATCTGAACTTTTTGAAGCCTGGGCATGGGTCAATCAGAAAGGAGAGGTGCAACCACCCATTAAAATGAGGTTGCTTCATACTAGAATGTTTTGATATTTTGCTCCTAATTTGTACATTAGTGTTTTTATGCTTTCCACCTCAAAATTTTATTTCAATGGCATTTCCTTTGAAATGTTTGTAAACAGGCTAGGCTGTGTGCCCTGATGTACATGTGCCTGATAATAGACATAATTATGTTAATAAATGGGAGTATAAAAGAAACAATAGGTATGTCTAAGCAAGAAAAAGAGGCTAGATCTACAAGATACTCTGTCTATTCCCGAAACACTACTTATATATCTCCCTTCCTTCTTTCTTTCTTTCTTTCTTTCTTTCTTTCTTTCTTTCTTTCTTTGTTTTTTGTTTTCTTCTTTCCTTCTTCCTTTCTTTCTCCCTCTCTCTTTCTTTCTTTTCTTTTTTCTTTTTTCTTTGTTTCCTTCTTCCTCCTTCCCTTCTTCCTTTTCTCCTTCTCTCCCCCTCTCTCTCCTTCCCTCTCTCCCTCTGTCTTCCTTCCCTTCTTCCCTCCTTTCCTCTTTCTTTCTTTCTTTCTTTCTTTCTTTCTTTCTTTCTTTCTTCTTTCTTTCTTTCTCTCTTTTTTCTTTCTTTCCTTCCATCTGTCTGTCTCCCAATCTACCTACTTATCAATCATCTTTCTCTGTTGCAATGTATGTGGGAATGCTGCTGTATTAGGTTTTACTAACCTTCACAGATAGCCATTTCAACCTCATTTGGGAAGGTGCTAATTGCTAAGTCACGTTTTTATTTTAACTCATATTATGCAATAGCTTGGATATCTTTTTTTTTTTCCTGAGTAAAAGTATTCATCCTGAAAGTAGAGCATATACATTCCTCTAGATCCACATGTGAACATTTTGATTTTGAAAACAATTCTATTTTTCATAAAGAAATTTACTCAGTCTTTAAGAAACCTGCCCCAGGAAAGTCAGCTAAAATTTTATTTAATTTGTGTGTGTGTGTGTGTGTGTGTGTTTTGTATGTGTGTATCTGTGTACATGTATAGATGTGTTTGTCTATTCTGAAAAACTTCTCCTTTACAATTTTTGAGTATTGATCTTATATTAATACAGAGGAATAGTCCTTATTGAATTCTCCATTGCATACAAACTTTAAATGTGAAAGTGTGAGCTTTCATTAAATTCATATTTTTAAACAAATGTTTATATCAAGGAGAAAAAATACTTTACAGCTTTGTTTAGTTTTAGAATGTATTTATTGTCTGATACATACATGCCTGGTATTACTTTCTAGAATTGGTAAGGTATAGTTTTTGACAGATATTGAGTTTTTTTTTTAGCTTTGACAACATTCCTACTAGTTGGGAAATTTATGCTAAATATTATTACTGTGGTCTGAGTGCTCTTTCTCTACATTTTTTTAGTCAGAAAACATAATCATCAAAGCTGAAGATGTAACTCAGTGGTAGAGGGGTTCCCTACTTAGTTCAATCAATAAATGATTTAATCAGTAAATAAATAATAGGAATGCAAAGCCCAACCTATTGATGATAAGCCAAGAAGCACCTGAGACAAACCCGTATGAAGCCACTATACAGATATTTTGTCTTGTGAGAACTTAAACAGAAGTTATCATTGGAACTATGGACTCTTAGGCGGTATGCACAAGTAAGGCTTTCAGCCTACAGAGTTGAGGGTGGGAAAGTCTAGTTGTTATTGTGTTTTTGATATTTCACAGTCACTGCGTGAACTGTAGAAGGCAGTGGAAAATCACCCCAACTTATCATTTCCTTGTTGCACTTCTCATTGAAAACATATAATTAAATGACATGATTTAAATGCTAAGAAAACATCACAGTAAGCTTTTGGAATAGAACAAACATTCAGAAAACAAGACAAATTGTTCTTAAAAAAAAACTACTCATGGTTTAAGGTGTCAGAGTAGCCATGTATTTTCTCAGCTCTACAATGACTAAAGCTTCTGGAATCCTTTGAGATTGTTCTGACACAGAGTTATTCATTAATAATAACAAATGAAAGAGAACAACTAGCACTTTGTTGTAAATCTAATTTATCCTGTCTCATTGAAACAACATGCATTCATTCAAAATCTAGATGAAGAAATTCACTAGTGTCCAGAAGAAATCCACTGGTACCTAGAGAATTAATTTCTCTATATAAATTAATTATTTTCAAACTGAGGGTATGTCCAAAAATTTTCTAAGAAATAAAATGATACAGTCTATTTCTAATTACTTAAGAGACAAATATTTCACACATATGCAACCATGTTTGCATCATGACTCAGTTGTCTTGAGCCATCTTCCACTAGGTCAAGAAAGGTTTTTGAGAACGATCTCCACATTAACTAACACATGTGAGCAGCACAGTGGGTTGGATTATGACTCTCTTCTGTCTTTCTCACACAGTGGTTGAAATGTTTTTTTTTTCTTCATCTTCTTTTGAAGAATGAAGAATAAGTATAAGAATGAAGAATACCACAATTTGCCTTAAACACATTTTTATTTTCAGTTATAATCCAGCTGGCGGAAGTTTGCCTCAAGTGATCATTCTGGCAGTGGCTTTCCATTTGTTAGCTTGTCACACAGATTATCAATCTTCAAAGTAGGAAACTCATAAACATATGCTAATAGATGATGGAATACACAAAGGGTGGAATAAATTTGCCTGGAGGAAGGTGTTGGAAATATATGACATAAAATTTGATGGTTTTAAAATAAATGTTCAATAGTCATGGTTAATCTTTTATAAATGACTATCAAACTACCAACTTTGAAATATTACATAGAAAACATTCACCTAAATTTATTCTGCCTAAGACCAGGAAATGTTAAGATTAGTAAAAGCATCATTTCACTCATAAATCTCAAGTTAAAAGGTAGTATACTGATCATGGCCTCCCATGTAGAATCAGTTATCTGGGGAGACTTAAACAGACAAATTACTTGAAAATCTTCTTAAGACCAGAGTCATTTGAACTTTGTCCTTTTTACATTTCTAACCTTTTGTTTCTATATTAGAAATGTTGTTGAATTTTTAACAGTGTTTTGGTTTTTTTAAATATCTGTTAGTGTGCAGTAACAGATCTCTCTGTCTCCAGTCTACATTTGTCTTTATATATTTGACCCAGTAAAGTATTTGAAATAGTACAAGTAATAAATGAGAAAATTGTACTTAATTGTCAGATTTATTGGTTAGATTATACAGTTAGGAGTGGCACCATGTTTTTAAATCACCCTATCCTAAGAAAATGCAGACTACAGGGGAACAACAGCAGTGGGATCCACTTACCCTTTGTCTTAGAGGCAATGACCTCCCACTCTCACCTTTCAGTATGATATGCTCTTAGGATCCTTGTTTGTTTCCATCTTGTGTCTGAATTATCTGCATTTTTGTAGCAGGAATTTCAAGGTAACTTATTTCAAAGAAACATAATTCTTTGAAGAGAGCCATGTATGTGATTTTGTATTTAGTCTCTCTGGGTGCTGATGGCAAACAGCACAGCCTTCCACTCAGTCTGTGCAGGAGGATGTTTTCTCTGGTTCACTGAGGATACATTAGCTATGAGTATGTTGTTAAGCATTGAGCCAAGTACCTGTGCTGTTAGAGACAAGGTCAACTTAAAAAGCAGAGCATTTGAGCTACACACTTAGCAGTGGAAACTCCCAGGAATCCATAAGGGTGAACCCAGCTAAGACTCCTAGCAATTGGGTATATGGAACTTGAATTGGCCATCTCCTGTAACCAAGCAAGACTCCCAATGGAGGGATTGAGACAACAACCCAGGCACAAAACCCTTCTTTCTACAATTTGTTCTGCCTACAAAATGTGCAGAAAGAAAGATGGAGCAGAAATTTAGAGAATGGCCAACTAATGACTTGTCCAGCTTAAGACCCATGCCGTGAGAGGGACCCTACACCTGACACTGTTAATGATATTCTGCCATTCTTGCAAACAGGAGGCTAGCATAACTGTCATTAAAGAGGCTTTATTCAGAAACTGATGGAAACAGATGCAGAGACCCCCAGACATACATTAGGCAGAGTTTGAGGAATCCTGTAGAGAAGGGAAAGTAAGGATTATAGGGAGGAGAAGAGTCAAGGATACCCGAAAAAAACCTACAAAATCAACTATTTTGGGCCCACAGAGACTGTTAATGAGGGAGCATGCATGGGACTAACCTAGGCCCTCTGCACACAGCTTTGTCTTTATGTTGGATTCCTAACTAGGTTGCAGATGTTGTTTCAGATGTTATTGCCTGCCTTTGGACCTTTTCCCTTTACTGCCTTATCTAGCCTTATTAGGAGAAGATGCACCTAATCTTACTGCAACTTGATATACCAAGGCTGGTTGATATCCATGGGAAACCTTCTCTTCTCTGAAGAGAAATGGGGGAGAAGTAGATGAGGTTGTATGGAGAAGTACTGAGAAGAGAGGAGGGAAGGGAACCGTGGTCAGAATAAAAACAAACAAACAAACAAACAAACAAACAAAAAACTAATTTTGAAAAAGGAAACAGTCCCCAGAAATCTAAGCATTAGTTCTTTGAGCTTTATTTGACATTGAAAATCTGGAGCTTTTAAAATTCTTTATCTGTGATATTGCAACATTATACCAGGTTTTCTTTTTACTTTTTACTCCCTGACAATGATTGTTAATAATAAGAGGAGTCAGTTTCTTGGGTGTACACAAAGGCTGCCATTTGCTTTCTCTAAATCCGGACAGTAGGACTTAGAGCCTCAAATAGACTTCCTATGACACTTAGTGCTCACTGGGACTCACACTATACTTAAGGATGTTCTGGGAGACACAGATTTGGTTGTAGTTAAAATTTGTTTTCAGAGACTTTTAATGAGTATGGATGGCTGGTTCTGAATGTGAGAAATACCATTCCACAAGGCAAATAAAAATATGACTGGAGCAAAACATCCTCAGTCAATCCTACGCTTCTAATGAATCCAAAGTGGCCTGCTGCTTCTTGTTTCTGCCATCATGATTTCCCTTCTGTGGTGGACACTTTTCCGTTCTTGTTAATTTTTGTTAAAAAGTTTCTGAATTAAATTATAATTATGCCATTTCCCTCTTTTCATTACCACCCTTCAATAACTCCCAGGCATCTCCTTGCTTTACTTCAAATTCATGGCCTTCTTTATTATAAGTGTTGTTGATTTACACATACACGCATGCACACACACACACACACAGTCAGGCATGCACACATGTGCATGTGTATATATAGATAGATACAGATTGCGCAGGCAATTTGGTGTCACATATTTGTATGTTATTTCAGAGCTAAAACAGTGTCAACCCTGGGTCAAGTTTTGAGTATTCCTTAGCTGCCTGTTTTGGTTTAGGTATGGAGCCCTGTGAGACTTTCTTCCCTTTCCTTGTTCACATTTATATCGGTGCTGTATTTGTCAGGTCTTGTTTAAGCTGCTGTGTTGATGAGATATCATGGGTGACACTGTGCCCAGATACAGTGGATGCATCTACAATATACATTCTGCACTTCAGGCTTTTAACTCACTATTATGAGGTTTATGTCAGAGCAGTGAGAAAGGTAGCAAATATACTTCTCCAATGGAAAGTGGTTATCTGATACCAAACTAGTCAACTTAATTTAAACTTAATTAAAATGTGTTTATTTATTTTCGTGAGTAATTAAAGTAAACTTCATCTGTCTGTTATTGGATTTGTATTTTGTACAAATGATTAATATGCAGAAAGACCCAATGCATTTCACTTGGCTGAGATGACAGAACAATCTGTAGTGAAAGTTTCCAATTCAGAGATACAGCTGATATATAATGTTCCGGTTTCCTTTAAAGTTTGAAGTCTTATTGAGATAATCATGATTTGAGTATAAATAGTTTTCATAATTTGTCAAAACTATGCAGATTCTCAAAATGTGTTTTGAATGTTGTAAATTTTATGTGCATATTGGATGAGCAGCGTTCTAATTGATGTAATTTGAAATGGTATGTATTTGAAACAGGCTATCATATTTTAAACATTAGATTCTCTGAGTTGCTTTTCCCTTACCTATTTCCATGTCACACTTACTTCAGGTTTTGAAATGATATGTATAGCACCCTGTTCTTCACAGGCCTTTCTGCCTCTTCTCATCTCCTGTTTCCATAGGATACTTTGCACATTTATATTGAGAAAAAGTTTAGTAAATAAATGACACTGATTATAAGTTATGAGGACTGATTATAAGTTATGAGGATTATAGACCCAGGAGTAATAGGCAAACTTTTTTTTTTCAAGTAATTTCAGTTTGAAGGGAATCCTGAATGGAAGCAGTTCCTGAAAGGGATTGAGTACCATATAGAGCACATTTAGGTCACTTGCAATGAGAATGACTCAAAATGTTGCCTTCTGGGCAGGATGTGCCAGGACAGAGGCTGTGGGGACTTTTATAGGAATGGACTTTTGCATCTTCACATAGCCTGGGAATATAAAGCATGAGTTATATACACAAAATTCTAAGAAGATATAAATGATGTGTTTTTTAATAATCTGTACAAGATTTTCATTCATAGGTTAAAAAAATCCCTTGTATTCATTACATATGCATATGTAAACATATTGGAAATACTGTGAAACCAACTAACCAACCAACTAACCAGCCAGCCAGCCAACCAACAAAAACAATCAGTAACAGGACAGTAATGTCCTGCAGGCTCTCAGAACTTCATCTCCTCTATTCACCGCTGGCTTCCATCCTGAACTCCTGCCTGCCTGCCTAGTGATCAAGATACTCTATGCTCCCTTATCTGTATACTAGGATGGCCATAGCACTCACTTAAGACTGCTTTGAGAATAAAGTATTCAATATAGCATGACATACTTAAAATCCACATAGTACAATGGATGGATACAGTTTTCCCTCTGCACAGTGGAGTTAACATTCAATTGACTTCCTGTAATCTGTGCCTGCAGGTGCACAGAAGAGCATATGTCTGGTGTCCTTTGTGGCCGAGGTACACATGGTTATTCACCATGATATAGATAAGTTGTCATGCTGATTTAAGCCAGAATGGCTTTATCTCTCATTGCTCAATATATTATGTTTCTGTGTTCCTAGACAAACTATTAGTATTAAAGTTCACTTATAGAAACCATCCCTTTCACATAATTCTGAATAAATTTGCTGGCTCTTATGTTTAGAAAATGAAGACTATGTCTTGTGTATTTAAATTTCAGTGTTTTAAAATTTAGATTCTACCAAACCTGTGTAATAATTAAACATAAACTTTTTTTTCATTAAAATATGAGTTCCCTTTGAGGCACAGCTACAGATTTTATTGGTGATGATAGTTCTTCAGTTTCCAGACGGCAAACATGAGAATTCATGGAAGTGTCTTTGTATGATCTTGTCAGAGCTAATCAGCTTGTATCCTATGCTAGGTTTTACTTTCAGCCAACTGTAGAAGATAGTTCACTGTCTCAGCATCCTCACGGTTTCCACATCATCAATTCTGTGGCTGTTGATATATGCATGGGAGATTTAGATGAAACAAAAAGAATTCGGAGCTTTTCTAAAAAGTCTGCTTACAAAATAAACCATATTGAAATTAAATCACTGTAAGGTTAATTTCTGCCAGTGATCAATAATCAGTAGTATTTGGTTTCTTATGCGGAAATAACTTATTATTTACATGCTTATGTAAGTACCTACATATAGCAATGTCTATAAATCCACTTTATATTGAAACATCAACAAAAATGCTGTTAATATCATTAATAAATATATGGATCTCACCAGCAAACCTTAAAGAGTTATATTTAAAAAATCAGAGTAGCTTTAATTTAATAGCATCACAAGGTCTTGCATACCAACATGAATAATATCAAGAGATGTGCATATAATTTATAACTGGGCCATAGTTACTTTCTGGATATGTCAGGAAAAATGTTGAGCTGAGGTGCTGTGAGTCCCCAAAAAGAAAGTGTTCAGGTCCTGCTTCTGTGTGTTAAAGATTATCCAAATACACAGGATTCCATTTAGGTATTTTACAGAGGGACTAAATATGTGTTCTCCAAGTACTACTACAAATGATTCAAGGTTCCTAAGGGTAATGATATTTAAGCAATTTAGAATCTTACTATCAAAACATGTTCAAGCACACGATATAACAAGCTGCCCTTTCCCAACTCTGGTTCCTCTGAGAGTCATACTGTACCAAGTTTGGAAGCTTTATTTTTTAATCTCTTATAACTTTACTTAGAAAAACTATTTACAGGCTGGTGAAATAGCTTAGTGGTTAAGAGCATTGATTGCATTTTGAGAAGTCTTGAGTTCAAATCCCAGCAACCACATGGTTGCTCACAACCATCTGTAATGAGATCTGATGCCCTCATAAGAGTGAGAGGAGCACAGAGCAAGTGTGGCTGGAGCAAGAGGGAGAAGAGAAAGAGGAGAAGGAAAAAAAACTATTTACAATGAAAAACTAGTGATCTATTACTAGGGTTACTCTAAACATTACATAGACTTAGGTACATACAAATATGCATTTTGTTTGATTTTTGCACCATTAAGTATCAAACCCAGGTGTTTGAACAGGTTGAGGCAGCATCATACCTCTGAACTTGTATCATAAGTATCTACCATTGTTTTAAGTACAGCTTAAGGAAGATACATTTATTCCAATTTGTGTCAGGCTGTGGAAGGGTATCCTGATTCTTGGGTTGTGGGTTTGGCCAGGCACCCAGAACCCAGGCTCCTGACACAAGGTCTAATCTCCATTCAGCCTGCACCCTTCAGTCATGTACGTAGGTGGAGGGTGTGATAAACAGGCCTCAGGCCCTAGAGAGATTTACAAACTAATGAGGTACCTGAAGGCCAGAGGGTGTAGCCAATTAAGCATTCCTCCCCAGCCCCTCCCCCCCTCCTCCCCTCCCTACTTAACTCAGGACTACCCTGGGTTTTTTTGGGGGGGTGCATCCAGATCCATCTACATCTGCCATGACAATAAAGCTTGTAAAAATTCATGGACTTCCTCATGTGTTGGGGCCACACCATGAGGAGTTGTGGAGAGGCCTTTAGTGAGCAGCTGGCCTAACCTCCAGCTGGAGGAACCCAGAGCATTCCCAGTTAACTACACACAGCCTGGCATGAGGAACCATGCAGTTCCCCATCCATTATTACAGACAAATTTGGTGCTGAAATAGGATGGTAGCATGGCAACAGGAGTATTACATGTCTTTGGAATATGTAAGTATATCAATTCTAAGTTATATGATACTCTAACATTAATATTGTCTTAGTTAGGGTTTTACTGCTGTGAACAGACACCATGAAGGAGGCAACTCTTATAACAACAACATTTACTTGGGGCTGGCATACAGGTTCAAAGGTTCAGCCCATTATCATCAAGGTGGGAGCATGGCAGCATCCAGGCAGGCATGATTCAGGAGAAGAGAGTTCAACATTTGGTTTCAAAGGCAAACAGAAAAAGACTGACCTCCAGGCAGTTAGGACAAGGGTTTTAAAGCTCAGGTCCACAGTGACACACTTCCTTCAACGAGGCCATACCTATTCCAACAAGACCATGTATCTTAATAGTGTCACTTCGTTGGCCAAGCATATTCAAACCATGACAAATATTAATACACTGTTTTATAAAATTAAACATGTTAGCCCTAGAAAGCTTTTGTGAGAGAAGTTGTGATTCATAGAAGAGGAAGTAGTAAAAGAACTATAAAAAGAACTTTGCAGCCTTTGGAGTAGCTCAGTGCTAGTGGATACTAGCCATGTATGAAGTCTTTTCTAACCTTCAGCACCCAAAACACACAAAAATTCTGCTATGTTCTATTTTTGATAGCCTTCAACTTTTCTCCATTCACTATGTTTATGTTTTCTGTCTTATATCAATCACCGTATTTTATATTTTGTTAAGTTAATGAATCTTTTAATTGGAATCACATTTATTTTTCTCTCTGCATCACCACAATCCCATTAAATTATTTAGTAATCATTTTATCTGAGAGCTTCACTCTATTTTTTTTTTGAGATCTTCTTCCCAGACAACACAGAATATAAATGGTAACTACTGAATAACACTTCTTACCAGTAATAAACAAAATACACACTCTGCTCCTTCTTGTAAATCTGATTGTGTCAAGTCTGGAAGGGTAATCACTTACTAGCACATGTTTACTCAGAAGAAGACACTTTATAGTTGAGACATAAACAGAACCGATTATCATGTTTTAATAAGAGAAAATATAATTCTAAGAAAGAACAACTTTATATATTATTTTGGTTTCTAAGTAGTTTAGTCTCACTTGCAGCTAGAATAATCCTAAAACCATCCCCCTCTGAAGTCATAAATAGTTCTTCATCATCCCAATGATCCTACTCTTTCTTCTTTGTATCTTTATAGTTTTACTTTCCAGATTCAGATTGAATAAACATCTCCAACAATAAACTCATAGGACTCAACACTTTCAAACTCTTAAGGCTTGTGCTCCTTGGAAAGAAACTACAGATGCAGTTCAGTAGTAAAGCCTTTAACTAAAAGATATAATGTCCTGGGTTTTATTTTCAGTACTAACAAAGATGAAAAAGTAAAAGAAAACCATACTGGCCATACACCAGCTTTGCTCTCCATGGTAATATCTTAGTATTTTGTAAATTGAAATAAGTTGAAGGAAAACAAAATTTAGTGTTGTGTGCACTATTACATTACAAAAATAAAAAGACTATATAAGAAGAATAAACTAAAGATACAAAAATTACAAAAAAAACCCTATACATTTATAGAATAAATAGAGACACAATAAAGCTGGAAGACAGCACATAATAAATCATGCTGATAGCACTGATTTGTCTTGGCTTCAGGCTCCTGGTTCCACATCATTCAGAACACAGTTTTCTCATGCGCAGCTGATCCTGTTACTGTTCCTATTTGAAATCAAGTGGACAGATGTTTCTGATGATGAGCAATGACTTTTATTTTTGCTTTTGTTGAGGATAAGACAATAATATAACCTAGATGTCATTCCAATAAATAGAGTGGAGGGATATACAAGAAGAAACATGAATGTCATGAAGTTTTTTTTTTTCTAACAGCTTAATAAAAAGCAACATAATGAATGAAAGTGTAAGGTTTTGTTTCTGTTGACAGCACTTTATCAGAAGGATTGAGCTAACTGTATGCTTTTTGTATGTTTTTCTGCATATAAATGGCTAAATCTTTATGGTGTCTGATAAAGCGGAAGACAGTGTAGTGTGAAAATGAAGACAGTGAGTGTGTGCTCATTCGAGAGTGCAGCCTCACATTATTTCAACTATATTGACAATAGCGACAAGAAACTTCAGGAAAAATATAGGAAAACCTTCAATCTAATTCTGATCATGGGTGACTATGGGCACAAACACCAATCTTCTGAACAGTAGTACAATTAATATTTAATAAATAAATCCTGGCGGTGGGTTCGCTATGCGCCTCAGTGGTCTACATTCCTTTCCTGAATGAAAGACACACACACACACACACACACACACACACACACACACACACACAGCCTTTATATATTTATATTTATATTTATATTTATATTTATATTTATATTTACATTTATATTTACATTTATATTTACATTTATATTTACATTTATATTTACATTTATATTTATATTTTGATGTGCCTTAACCAGCACAATAGCTGAGCCATTGCCTATCCACATGGTTAACTCACCTATCACCAATAATTCTGAGTTATTACTTACTAAACTCTCTATTTTATCTTGGCTACTCTGGATCCAGAGAGCTGCCCAACTGTGCTGTGCTCTAGTCTGTGCTCTCCTGGCTCCTTCACATGGTGGCTATGACTCTCTGTCCTGCACTATTCTCAGACAAGATGCCTCACCTCTCCTCCACACTCTCCTGGCATGGTAGATCTTCTTCCCCTTCTAGGTCTCAAGCCTGAGAAATCCTAAGTCCCCCCTCCATCTGCCCTGCCCAGCTATTGGTTGTCAGAATCTTTATTTACCTATCAGAACCAACTTGAGGCAGGTTCCCAGAAGCTCGGTGCAGACACCCTCAAACAAACAAGTTTTTTTTTTAGGAAATAATTAGCATTCATAATACAAGCAGCTACATG
>JANHMN010000610.1:0-17664 GCA_030674055.1 Rhabdomys pumilio
CTCCCAGTCTTCCTATGTTTGCCCCCTCTCCTGGCCCATCCCCCCCCAAAGGAAGAAGAAGTCCATTTTGTGTTGTTCATGTATTCACTGGAGCCTGGTCAAATTTCTGATGGCCAGTCCCTCTGGAGAGAATGAGTCTTTCTCAGCCTACATCCCTGTCAGAAGCCATCAACTGAGGAGAGCCATGCAGTGACGGGGGCAGGGGGAAAGGGGACAGGGCCAGCCCACGAACATTAACATGACTTCATGCAGCAGACCAGACCATGTGGACTTGGGTGATAACACAGGCCAGAGACATCAACATGGCCCCTGGCTGTATCAGGGCCACTAACCCACTCATGTCCCTCAGCAGCTGCATAGGCCATGGACCTCAACATGGCCTCAGGTTGCTCACATGCTGCTCACATCAGGATGACCGCCGAGGCAGTGAATCCTGAGGACATCACCAAGTCATCAGTCAGTGGCACAGACAGCAGAGGTTCACATGGATCTCAGCTTCACTGCATCCTGGGGCAGCAGCATGGACCGCAGACACCAGCATGGCCTCCAGTGACTTCCAGTGGCTTCGTGGACCATGGTAGCCCTTCAAGGAGGTCCAGTCCAGAAAGTGAACCTTTCTTCACCTCAGACCTCCATCACTGCCTAAATTAGGGGGATCCTGCAGCTGGATAGCAGGTTTGGGAGCTGAGTCTGCATCTGTATAAGTTCCAGGCTGTCATACATCATCCCATTGACCCTACTGGGCAGTGACAGCCTGTCACAACCATCACGCCCCCAATCCTGCTTCTCCCCACAGCTCATACGCCACTCCGTTTTCTGTCCTTTCTACTCTCCATCGCATATTCGTTTAGAGTAGTGGCACCTGCTTGGGTGTCTTCTGCCCAGCCTGGTTGCAAGGCAAAGCACTTAAACTTCTTAAATAGATTGATGCTTCTTTTAAAAAATATGTAAGTTAAATATAAAATAATCCCTATCGTGTCAAACATAGGTCTATGCGCTGTAGAAAAGCACACCAGCTATGAATAGTGTCTATCTACAAATATAAGCTGTGTTTCACACTCTCTGCATTCAAAAACAAGCACACAGCCCTTTGAAGGATAGAGGAAAAAAAAAATGTTCCTGGTGAGCAGGCTTCTAATTCCAGCTATTCCAGGAGCTGAGGCAGGAAAGTCACAGGTTCAAGGCTCATCTGGGGTACAAAGTGAGTTCAGCACGGGCAACTTAGTGAGGTTTCACAACTTGAAAATGTAGAGACAGCTGGGTGGGGCTCTGTGTTGGAGTGCTCACCAAGCCTCATGCAAGCCTCTGGGCTCAATTCCCAGCACAAACCAAACAAACAAGGGCTAAGAAAAAAAAATATATATATATAAAAAAATAGAAGTCACTCAGAACAGAGTTTTGAAGGTTTTGGTTTCAAACATGAAGGACTTAGCCAGTGACCATGTGATTGGAAATTGCAATGGGAGCTGAGAGTTCCTGGGGAGCACCTTCCTGGGGTGATAAAGTGAAGGCACGACCTCTCCAAGGTGTGGGTGAGGAGAAGGTTTTTATTGTCAACACGAGGAAGAGTTCAGAGCTGAGAGAGACAGTAATGAACTGAACATGGCTGCAGTGTGAACTGGGCCGTGGAGGGAGGGAGGGTAGGCTAGGGGGAGGGAGGCAAGAGGGAAGGGGGAGAGGACCAAGACGGTGCACGGCCAAAGAGGCTGGGAGAAGGGGTGAGCATGAGGTGCAGAAGTTTAGGGGAGGGGTTGGGGGAGAAGAGCTGAGCAGAGCTATGGTTATTGAGTGAGCCTGGAGGCCAGCAGGCACCACAGTTAGTCATTTATCCCCAGTTTCTTTTAGATGTGACAGAGTAGAACATCTGAGTGGGACACAGCAGGTATGTGTGAAGGATGGGCTGTGTAAGACCGTGAAAGGTAGCCTGGTTCCTGGTCGAGCACAAGCTGGAAACCCTGGTGACCCTGAGGGACAGAAGACGTTTTGCCATGCTCCTGGACGCCAGGCTCCTGATGTGAGGCCTCAGCCCTCCATAGATTTGTGGCCATCAGTCACATAAGGGCAATGCCCCCTCCACAGGTAGAGGACATGACCTGTGGTTACATATCCTCAAGACAGATCTCCATTTTAATGAGGTACCTAAAGGCCTGAAGGGCTTAGCCAATTAAGCTTTCCTTCCCAGACACTCCTCCCTGCAAAAGGTATTTAACTTCAGGCCCGCTCTGAGAAATGGGGTACGGTTTTACTCATTTACTTTCCACCATGACACTAAATGCCTTAAAATCATGGACTGTCTCTTTTCATCGGGATCTGCTGTGGGGAGAAATGGAAAAGGCCTTCACCTAAAGAGCTGGCGTTCTAATCTCCCGTAGGCCTCTCCGCACTCCCAGTCACGACTGCCACCAAACCAAGCCAAGCCAGCAGCCCAACAAACAAGCCAAGAACTCATCCCCACTGGGACCCCCCCTTCTCCTTCGTTCCCCCACAGGCTCCCACTTTGTTCTCAGCTCTTCTGTGGCTCCCAGCACTGCCTGGGTGCCCAAGAGCCTGAGAACCAGACGGTTCCGGCACTCCCTGCAGGTCCTGAGACCCCCCCCCCTAGTCAGCTCCGTCTGTCCCTGGGACCTCAGACTGTGCGCTCCACCCTTGGAGCAGTGTCCTGTGCCTTCCCATAGCCCGACACCTGCCCTGCACCAGTGTGGGGGAAACACAGTCAAACTCCTGTGTCCTGTCTCCCTGAGTGGCCTGAGCCCTGTGGTGGAGTGGACACGGGACCTCACTAACCCTACAGAACTGTGACATTCCAACATTGTTATGTCCTCCTGGTATGTAAGGCCCTGCCAAGGCCACCTGCACTATTGCATACCCTGCCACCTGCTGTCCCTTATCCCCTTGAACAGCCACAGTAGGCTTGGGAAGGAGTATAGCAGTCAGGCTCAGGATGGGGCTTCTGCTCCTGGAACCTGCTTTAGCTCCGTGCTGTACCATGCCCAGGAGGAACTGCACAGCCCCCTCTGTCTTGATGGCTGGGGTCCACACCCTGCCTTCCTCTCTCAGCAACTTCTCCTTTAGGTCTCCTTTCTTCTCAGTCTCTACTGCTAAGCTCTGGTCCAGATGTATCTTCCTGCCTGCAGCTCATCTTTGCAGATACAAGACCAAAAGGGACTTTAAAGGAAGTCAGCATACCATCCGTGACAGGGCAGTCAGTGGAACAACCTGGGGGTCTCAGTGTGAAGAACCCCATTCCCACAGGAAGGTGTCATGGGAGACTGGAGATGACGTACAGTGAGGCAGCCTGAGGTAGGGATTGGGGAATCCTGTGCTGAGCTACTGGGATGGTGGGAGCTGTAGCCCGCCGATCCCGATCCGGCATTACAAGATGGCACTGGTTTCCTGTTGCACCACTTGCAAACAAGTCTACTGCGCATGCATCAGCAGATTCTGGTGCAAACCCCTCCTGAGTAGGTATATGCAAATGAGGTATTGGTGCCTTAGCCAATCCCTGCATGGCAACCCCTCCCTGGGTGGGGCTTATGCAAATAGGTCCATGCTAATTAGGTCCAGGTAGAGCGACCAATCAGAGAGGGCATGCAAATTAGGTCCGACAGGGCGACCAATCAGGGAAAGCCACGCCCCCTCTCCCCTCTATATAAGCAGCACTCTGGCTGCTCTGGGTCCCGGCTTCACGATGGGGTGCTCCTGCAATAAAGTGTGTTGAGAAGATCCCTGTCATCACGTCCTTCTTCCCGGTCGAGCGAGCGAGCGATCGTAGCATCTTTCTTCCTGGTCGAGCAGACACAGGCGTCTTCCTTCCTGGTCAAGTGAACGCAGATCATCGCGTGAGAGACTCGTGGGATCAGAACTCTTCACGTCAGGAGTGGCGGTACCAATAAATCTCTCCTGTCTAGCAGGTAATGCTAGCATACAGACTAGATCCGTGGGTGGTGGCAATTATTCTTGTTTTTGCCTTCGCTTTAGGGATCCCTTGCTGTTTTTTCTTATGGTGCCATAAACCTGACAACGAGTGCATCTGTTGGGATATAGAGTCCTCAACAGACCTCTTGTAAGTAAGGAAGCAGCATGGGGAACTCTTCTTCTACATTATTTTTGAAGGCAATACAAGAATTATTAGCTCAGAAGAATTTGAAAGTCCCTGAGAAAGTTCTTAAGGGTTTCCTACAAGAGGTAGATGTCGCTGCTCCATGGTTTATGCCTACGGGGTCGCTGACTATCGCCTCTTGGGAAAAGCTTGGTAGAGACCTGGATCACAGAGCAGGGGAAGTGTCCCTTAAAGCGGGCACTAGACCTCTCTGGCGAATGATCCGCGCATGTCTAGAAGACAAGCGATGCAGGGAAGGTATAAAGGCAGGGCAAAAGGTTCTTTCTGAGCTACAAGAAAGCATGTTGGAAGAAGACAGGAAGCCACCAGAAAAAGAAAAAAGAAAAGTACAGAAAGGGAGAGATCAAGAGAAGGCAGGTAAAAGCCAGAAAGAAGAATCTGCAGATAAAGTAACAGAAAAAGAAGAAGTAACAGGAAAAAAGGATAAGAAGGGGAACTCAGTAGATAAACTGTACCCTTCTTTCAAGGAACTAGCTATTTTTGACCCAGAGTCGGAGCTAGATAAGTATGATTTAGAAGAAGGAGCAGCCATATATGAGCAAGACAGATATGGCCTCAATGAAGGAAAGGTCCTTAGGGATCCAAGCAGTAAAAACAAAGGATCTGGGGTGCCGAGCGCGCCACCTTATCCTAATTTTGCAGAACCAAGGCTGATAGGGCATATACCAGGGAGCTCATTTTGCCCACAGATTTGGAGGGAGGCAACCTCTGCCTTCCCATTTGAACATCAGCATAATCAAAGGTACCATGAGCCTCTAGATTTTAAGCAGTTGAAGGCATTAGCAGAGTCAGTGCAGGCATATGGTGTCAACGCCTCCTTCACTCAGGCACAAGTAGAAAGACTTGCTGCGCAGGCCATGACCCCTACGGATTGGCTTGGCACTGTAAAGGCATGCCTCACTATGGGACAATATCTAGAGTGGAAATCTTTATATTCAGACCTCGCCCAGAGTCAGGCTAGAACTAACGCAGCCAATCAACAACCAGCTTGGAATTATGACATGCTTATGGGTCAAGGTCAATGGATTGTCAATCAGATAGCATACCCCTTAGAAGTTTATGCCCAAATTAACAACATGGCAGTTAAGGCTTGGAAGTCTTTGCCTAATAAGGGAGAAGTCTCAGGTAATTTAACAAAAATTATTCAGGGTACTATGGAGCCTTTTTCAGACTTCGTGGCTCGTATGATAGAAGCAGCAGGTAGAATCTTTGGTGACCCTGACACGGCTATGCCGCTGATCGAACAATTGATATTTGAACAGTGCACAAAGGAATGTAGATCAGCGATTACACCTTGGAAAGGGAAAGGCCTACAGGCCTGGATGAAAGCATGCAGAGAGTTAGGAGGGCCTCTTACCAATGCTGGACTGGCTGCTGCCATGCTTCAAGCCACTAAGAGAAACGACAAACAAGGGGCGTGTTTCCGGTGTGGGAAGACAGGGCATTTTAAGAACCAGTGTCCTGGTAATAAAATAGGAAGCTCAGGGAGAACTAGCCCAGGGCTATGTCCCAGGTGTAAAAAGGGCAATCATTGGGCAAGTGAGTGCAGGTCAGTGAAGGATATCAATGGCCAGCCACTGTCCTTTAATACTACAGGCACTCGGCCAAAAAATGGCCAGAGGGGCCCTCGCACCCAGGGCCCGCAAATGTATGGGGCATTACAGGCATCGGAAGTCTCTTTGCGCCCAAAACAGGCCCATGGAGAGCCACTGCGGACTCCGCAGGCTTGGACCTCTGTTCCACCACTAGAATAGTTTTGAACCCCCAAATGGGAGTCCAGCCCATACCATCAGATTTGTCTGGTCCCTTACCAAAAGATACAGTAGGACTCCTTCTGGGGAGGTCTTCCTCCACCCTCAAGGGATTGCTGGTGGTGCCAGGAGTCATAAATGCAGACTACACAGGCACAGTGCAAATCCTATGCTCCTCCCCTTGAGGGATCACATCTATCTCACCCGGAGACAAAATTGCTCAATTACTAGTGCTTCCCAACCTCCATAGACAGTTTCCTGTACCAGATAAAGTTAGGGGAGAGAGAGGCCTCGGATCTACAGGATCCCGATTTGCCTATCTCTCCATGGATCTGGACCATCGGCCTATGCTTACTCTCCAGGTTGAGGGACGTGACTTCATTGGTCTCATGGATACTGGAGCTGACCGCAGTATCGTTTCTAAACTTGATTGGCCTGAGAAATGGCCGACTCAAGCCTCTTCTCAAAGCCTTCGAGGCTTGGGGTATGAGGCAGCTCCTTTAATTAGTGCACGAGAACTCACCTGGAGAGATAAGGAAGGAAGAAAGGGCAAGTTCACCCCCTATGTAGTCAGTTTGCCAGTGTCATTGTGAGGCAGGGATATCCTATCAAAATTGGAGCTTAAGTTAACAAATGAGTATTCTGAACAGTCACAACACATTATGAAGAAAATGGGTTATGTTTTTGGGAAAGGCCTTGGAAAAAATCTTCAGGGCTTGCCTGAACCCATAGAACCACAGCCAAAATTTGACAGGTCTGGGCTGGGTTTTTCTTAGGGGCCGTTGAGGTAGGCATACCCATAACGTGGAAAACGGAGGATCCAGTATGGGTTTCTCAATGGCCTCTTTCCTCCGAAAAATTAGCTGCGGCCAAGACATTAATACAAGAACAACTGACCGCTGGACATCTTGAGGAATCACAGTCCCCATGGAACACACCTATTTTTGTCATAAAGAAAAAATCAGGAAAATGGAGACTATTACATGATCTCCATGTTATAAATAATCAGATGCAACTCATGGGAGCTATTCAACGAGGGCTTCCACTACTTACAGCTCTGCCTGCCAATTGGCCTATGATAATAATTGATATAAAGGATTGTTTCTTTTCCATCCTGTTAGCGGCCACTGATCGTGAGCGATTTGCTTTTACTGTTCCATCTATAAATAATGAAGGGCCTGATTCCTGATACCAGTGGAAGGTACTTTCACAAGACATGGCCAACAGTCCCACAATGTGTCAACTCTATGTTGGTTGTGCCTTAATTCCTATTTGACAAAAGTTTCCAAAAATTAAGGTTTATCATTATATGGATGATGTCCTGATTACAGCTCACAATCAGGAAGTATTAAAAAAAGGCCTATGCATTATTAAAGGAATGCCTAAAAGAATATAAATTGGAAATAGCATCTGATAAGGTTCAATTGGGTAGTGTGGGTCAATTTTTGGGAAGTATCATCTATCTACATTCAATCTCACCTCAAAAAGTAGAAATTAGGAAGGATCATCTACGCACATTAAATGATTTCCAAAAATTATTAGGTGATATCAATTGGATTAGACCATTTTTGAAATTGACTAATGAAGATCTTAAATTTCTTTTTTCCATTTTGGAAGGTGATCCTCACATAGCCTCTAGTAGAGCCTTAACTTCAGAAGCTAGGGTAGCCTTGAGCAAGGTAGAAAAGGCCATAGAAAATGCACAACTGGTCCGTCTCAAAGAAGGAGCTCTAATTTGGCTGTGTATTCTGCGCACTAGCAGACAGCCAACAGGGGTCTTGTGGCAGGATGGACCTCTGCTGTGGATTCATCCTCATTCCTCTCCCAATAAGACACTAGAATATTATCCCAGTGCTGTCGCTACTCTAGCCAGTCAAGGCATAAAAATATGCCTAGCCCATTTTGGTATTTCTCCTTCTAAGGTGATTACACCTTATACACCTTTTCAAATACAAACTTTATGTGCCCTTTTGGATGATTGGGCTGTCTTAAGATGCAGCTATATGGGAGAATTTGATAATCATCTTCCCAAAGATCCCATTTTGCAGTTTGTTTCAGAGCATCCCGTGATTTTCCCGAAAATCACAGCCACAGAGCCACTACCTAGTGCAGTGGATATCTATACTGATGGTTTCAAAACAGGTGTTGGCAGTTATGTGGCAGGTACAAGCCCGCCAGTAATACGTCAATTTTTGCCAAATACGCCTCAAATTGTAGAGTGCCAGATTGTTCTGGAAGTTTTTACTGCATTAAGTGAATCCTTTAATTTGATATCGGATTCACAGTATGTAGTTAATGCGGTAAAGGCCCTGGAATATACAGGTGCTATTAAATCTTCCAGTCCAGTGACTGGTATTTTAAAACAGATCCAATCGCTTATTTGGCAAAGAAAGAACAAATTTTACATTCAACACATTAGAGCTCATTCCTTGCTACCAGGTCCTATGGTACAGCGCAATGCACAAGCAGATACTGCAACTCGCATGGAATTCATTTTTTTTAAATGATGCCATGAGTCAGGCTCAACAATTTCATCAGTTGTATCATGTGCCTGCTGATACCTTGAGACAAAAGTTCCATCTGTCACGTGCAGCAGCTAGGGGTATTGTTATTAATTGTCAGAATTGTGTCCCATTTCAACATTGCCCTCTTATAGGCATTAACCCCCGAGGACTGAAGCTTTTGCAACTTTGGCAGATGGATGTTACTCATGTGCCCTCGTTTGGCACTCTAAAATATGTCCATGTTTCCGTGGATACTTGTTCAGGCATCATCTATGCCACACCTTTGACAGGTGAAAAAACAAGACAGGTTATTGCACATTGCCTCAGTGCTTGGGCGGCCTGGGGGAAACCTGCCATTATTAAAACAGATAATGGGCCCGCCTATACATCCAAATCCTTTCAATCGTTCTGTGCACACATGGATGTTGCTCATATTACGGGCATAACTTATAATCCACAAGGACAGGGTATCGTTGAATGTGCTAATCGGACATTGAAAGAATATCTCACAAAACAAAAAGGGGGAATAGCCTTAGGCTACCCTCCCAAAGATCAACTATCCCTAGTCCTTTTTACTTTAAATTTTTTAAATTTGGATTGCTCGGAGCATTCTGCCGCTGATCGTCACACACAAATTCCTACCCTAAACAATGACACTGTAAAGTGGAAAGACGTGTTAACAAACACATGGCATGGCCCGGATCCGGTCATTTCTAGATCCAGGGGAGCTGTTTGTGTTTTTCCACAGGACAAAGACGAACCTGTCTGGGTGCCAGAGCGACTCACCAGGAAGATACGGCTGAAGGAAGATGGCTGTCTACCACCTGCTGATGATCCTGAGCTTAACAACACCTACCTTAGATGACTGCACTTGATTTGACCTCTTGGCTTTCAAATTTGTTTTCCTATTTTAAGGAATGGGTGGGGGTTTTTCTTTTTGGTGCCATGCTAATTTTTGGCTGTGCACTTTGCCTCTGGCTATTGTGTAAACTAAAGCGCACTCAAGCCCGACAACAAGCTGTGGTCTATCAGACACTAGCGGCCATAGAAGATGGTGCATCTCCTAGTATTTGGTTGGCTTCCCCTATGGAGCTATGAAACGTGAGCACATTCCTAAGGTCATTCTAGCCTCTCCAGCTTGTTCAATTGAGAACTGGCATAGACTCCACCAAGCCTTTGCTCTCTGGGCGTCCCTGGGTAGAGTGTATACATGTGGTATACAGGGGATGTTCCGCAAGGATAGATTCCTTGAAGGCATGTCTAGTTGCATGGAGGTTAAGTTGCCAAATCCTCCCCCTGACAAAAGGCACTGGGATGGGTAGATTAAAGTATACTCATGGAACCAACGACCAGGGTGGAAATTCTTTACAATATCCCACTATCTTGCACAAGGGACTAGACCTCTACCTTCCTCTACAAGGGGGACACTACCATTGAGTGTGTGGCACAATTTGGAGCATAGCCGACCACATTGGACATCTGTTGATCCAGCTACAGCCTTTAAGGAATTGTCTGTTGCTCATTAAATAAAACAAAAAAGGGGGAGATGTAGCCCGCCGATCCCGATCCGGCATTACAAGATGGCGCTGGTTTCCTGTTGCACCACTTGCAAACAAGTCTACTGCGCATGTGTCAGCAGATTCTTGTGCAAACCCCTCCCGAGTGGGTATATGCAAATGAGGTATTGGTGCCTTAGCCAATCCCTGCATGGCAACCCCTCCCTGGGTGGGGCTTATGCAAATAGGTCTATGCTAATTAGGTCCAGGCAGAACAACCAATCAGAGAGGATATGCAAATTAGGCCTGACAGGGCGACCAATCAGGGAAAGCCACACCCCCTCTCCCCTCTATATAAGCAGCACTCTCTGGCTGCTCTGGGTCCCGGCTTCACGATGGGGTGCTCCTGCAATGAAGCGTGTTGAGAAGATCCCGGTCGTTGCGTCCTTCTTCCTGGTTGAGCAAGCGTAGATCGTAGCGTCTTCCTTCCTGGTCGAGTGAACGCAGATCATCGCGCGTCTACCTGGTCGAGTGGTCGCGACAGGGAGCACATCTGAGAGGCAGTGTGTGCTTTCTTTTGGACTTACCAGATCAATATAACCATGAAAAATGATGGCTAGAAAATGTTTCCATGTGGTCCTTTCTAGTGTCTAGCCAGCAGAGTCACTGGCTGACCACAAACTCTGCCCTACTCTGGGGTTAATATTGCCTTTGACGTATATGATGTCACTGGCTGCTTGTGGGACAGGGATGGTCTGGTGAGGCTCCACCAGCAACTTGAGCCCTGGCAGATGTCCTCAGACATCCACAAAGGAGAATGGGAGGGACTTCCTGTTATGTCTTCTTATCAAACACTTATATCAGGTGTTTATCAACTGGGGTACTGGGGATCAAAACTATGGACCCTTGGACGCAAGTGTTTTAGTTTTACTTTGAGTTGGGGTCTCACTGAGTTGCTGGTGCTGGCCTTGAACTCACTCTGTCACTCAGGCTTGCTTAGAGTCTTTTTGTCTTCTTTCCCTTCGGTCTCTCACTTCTTCCTTCTCACTGCTCCCTGTCTTTTTCACCTCTCCCTCACAGTCCTAGAGGGGTGGACCCAGGGCTTCACACACTCAAAGCAAATCACTTAGCCTCTGAGCCACATCCAGGTGGTTGGATCTGTAGTTGACCCACTTTCACGTGATGGCAGATCTTGACTGACATCACAGTATCTCAATCTTAGGGACAGATGATGCCTTCTCTTTTTGCAGCAAAACAGTGAGATCGTCCCTCTTACAGGACAGCAACAGGTTTTTATTTTCTGTTTCTAGAGGCCTATGGTCTCTAGTGAAGTCATCTAGAGATTGACCTCAACCGGTGACCTCTGTAGTAACAGCCAGCAACCCAAGTGGGTAGCTCTGTGGCAGCCACACTGCCCAGAGTTGTCTGGAGCAGGTAAGCCAGAGCAGTTGCTGCCCTTGCAGGGTGTCATTCCCCAGCATTCATATGCGGTGGATCACAACCACCAGAAGTTCAGTTCCAGGGGTCTGGCGTCCTCTTCTGGTCTCTGTGGGCAACTGCACTCACATGCGCACTTGTGTGCACACACATTTCAATTTAAAACATTGTGGCTTTTTTAGTTGGACATACTTGGGTTTAGATTTTTGGCTCTTCCAGATACTAGCTGTGTGATCTTGGGTATACCTGTCTGTTTCTCCGAATCTTTCTTATAGATATATATATCATAAAGTAGAGCCTCTTTTGCTCACAATGGATACATGTGTATGGACATAATATATTATGAATTCAAGCCTCTATGTATGTACATAAAATACATTAACTTCTCAGAGTTATTTTGGAGCTGAAATGACACCATGCATCCAAATCTTATCGGGTAGTATGCCCGACGCACAGTAGGTGTTCAGGAAATGAAGTGATAGTGTGAATAATTACAGTTATCGGGCTTCTTCTGCAACGTTCAAGATTGCTGAAATCCCAGCTGTGAGGCTCCCAGCAGCCTGGCACCTCCCTGCAGCCCTAACTGGCCTTTCAAGTGATGAATTGGACTCTTAAATATTTAAGCAGCCTTGGCTGTTCTGCATTAAAAGTTAATAAGTCTCAATGGAGCTTCTGTCAGGTGAGTTTAACATCCTGCTGTGGACTCACGGCAACACCCAGAGGCGCAGGGTGGGGATGATTTTCAGATCTGGATGTCACAGTGTTGAAACCAACTGCTGGACTCTCCTTCCGTGTAGTCTGACTGCTCCCTGCCAGCCGTACATACACACACACACACACACACACACACACACACACACACGCCCCCCACCCCGTGTGCACGTGCACACACACACACTCGCACATGCATTCACACGTACACACAGATACATACACGCACCTTTCATAATAACTTGCTTCCCACCCCACTCCCCAGCCTTGGGAACTGAGGCAGGAGGCAGATGGGGCTGTGGGGAAGCAGGAAGCCTGAGAACTAGAGAGAGAGGGGGGAGGGGCTCCCCTGGGATCTGTTTACTCCTGGTCCCACCAGGTGATCTTTGACAGGATAAAAATGTCCTTTGGTCTTCTTTATCTCGCTCAGCTGGTGCTTCTGGGAAAGGAGCACTTGACATTCAGGTTGTGGAGAAGAGGGGGAAACACAAACAGGAGAGGCCTGTGATATTCAGTGCAGGCAGCCAGAGACTGAGAAACTGCAGGCGGCTTTTCCAGGCTCCTTCAAACTTGGGAAGCGGAGCCAGGTGAGGACCAGCCTCAGGCCTCTTGACTGGAGTAGGAGGTATTTATGCTGCACCCTCCTCAACCTTCATCTTTCCTGACACAGTCTCTCTGTCAAACACAGAGGCTGCCATTTCTGCTCCAAGAAAGATCCTCGGGCCAAGGGCCAAAGAGAAATTTCCCTCTACCCGACTTTTCCCACCGTTAGTAGTTGCATGAAGTCGAGCATGAAAGCATGGAGTCGAGCAGGTTGCTTTTTGTCAGTTTCAAGTCACCCCACACTGGTGGACAGGATTCCACATCTGCCTGAGGCTGGGGGTACTGACTTCTCTGGGTTCCAGGAGGGGTCTTTAGTCTTGACCTCAGTGTCTTGGAATGTTCTACTTCAAAACAAGAGGCCAAATCATAACTGTACTGCCATTATCAGGGAACCATGAGCAGAGACCTTCTGACTGATGGAAGCAAACAGTCTGGTCTGGATCAAAGGACTAGGTCTGTCTCCCTACAGGCAGCTCCACTTTGTCCAGCATGGTATAGGCTGTATGACAACTCTTTACTTCAAGACAATGCTGCTAGCATATGTTGCTGAACTGCCTGGGTTCAAATCCCTGCCCTGCCATTTGTAAAGTGTTGCTATAGGCAACATGCTTCACTTCTCTGGACCTCGGTTTCCTCATCTAAACTGTGGAGAATTGTAGTAGCCACCTCCTGTGTCACCGTGGGTGTTGACAGCCCCCACTGCGTGTATTGCAGCTACAGTGACAGTTTTTTTAAATTGCTGGCTTTAATTATGAGAACATTCAGGAGAAGACCGGCTGATGTATGCACCCGTAGATGGGCATGCACTTCCTGAGCGCTTCAGAAATAAGGGTGAACACGGGGAGAAACAACTAACTCACCTAGATCCATTTGTGACTTAACGTACAATTCTAGGGAGTCTATTTGTGTCTTTAATGTTGGGGATCAAATCCGGGGCTTTGTGTAAGCCACTGGAGTGCATCCTTCTGGTCATGTATGTGTTCATGTATGTATGTATGTATGTATGTATGTATGTATGTATGTATATATGCATGTGTGTATGTATGTATACATGTATGTATGTATGTATAAGTGAGGGTTCTATGAAGCCACCAAACTAGACCACTCTAGTGTGTGGTCTGGTTCTGTGTGTCAACTTGACACAAGCTGAAGTTATCACAGAGAAAGGAGCCTCCCTTGAGGGAATGCCTCCATGAGATCCAGCTGTAAGGCATTTTCTCTATTAGTGATCAAGGGGGGAGGGCCCAGCCCATTGTGGGTGGTGCCCCCTGGACTGGTGGTCCCGGGTTCTATAAGAAAGACAGCCAAGCCAGAGGAAAGAAGCCAGTAAGCAGCACCCCTCCATGGCCTCTGCATCAGCTCCTGCCTCTAAGTTTCTGCCCTGGGTGAGTTCCTGCCCTGACTTCCTTTGGTGATACACAGCGATGGAGAAGTGTAAGCTGAATAAACCCTTTTCTCCACAACTTGTTTCTTGGTCATGATGTTTTGTGCAGGAATAGAAACCCTGACTAAGACAAGTAGAAAGGCTTATTGGGGATTCATTCTTCTGGGCTGCCTCTTGGGGGCAGAGAGGACAGCAAATGGTGGAAAGACCCTTGCCAGTTTTAAGGGGGACAGGTATGGGGTTGTGGGGGGTGCGGTATGTGAGTTAGAGTAGTGGGGACTTTGATCCGTTTCAGGCTTGTTTGAGTTGACCAGGAACTTGAAGTGGTTGGCTATAAGGGGAAGATAAGGCGATGAATCACTTTTCCTGACAAACAGAAACCTGCTTAAAAGGTTTCTGAGGAACTGCGAGTTTAGGTTTTTGTTTACGGCATAGCAGTCCTTTTGTTTGCCCAGTCAGCGGCCAGCCCTGAGCTGAGCCCAGACTGTCATTTAAGACACTGTGGGCAGCACTGCTATTCTGGGGACCTGCTTTGGACCTAACAGTGTGTATTTATTTATTTTTGTACTTATTTTGTCTGAGGCAGAGCTTGCTGTGTAGCCCAGACTAGCTTCAAACTCCTTGTTCTCCCGTCTCCTCCTGAAAGCTGGGATTATAGGTGTGTGTTCCGGTGCACAGGTATATGGGTACTTTCCTCTCAGCTTGAGTCCCAATTTTGCCATCTGCTAACAGATGGTTCCACATAACCACTGTCTCTGCCTCTAAGCCTTTGGATTCATGAGCAGAAATGGCTAGAAAACAATGCATTCCTTGAACAAAACAAATTTCCCTCTAACTCTTTCCCGGCTCTTTGGAACGGCCCAGCCCTGTGGTCCACCCTATACAGAGTGGAGGGACTCATTGCCTTCCTACACCCAGGCCTCCATCACAGTGACCGGGCCTTCCTGGTTGTTTTTAGGGCTTTGAAATTCAGAGAACAGAAATGAATCTGCTTTCCTGTCCCTCCCAGAAGACCCTGGGCTACTTAGGCAAATGACTCCCCAAACTGCAGTCCCTCAACATTGTGGGCCCGTATCTCAGGGTGGGGGATGCAGGGAAGGGAGTGGAAGGGGGAGCTGTAACAATTCTCTGAACATACTCAATTGCATACATAGGTTTTCTAGCTCAAGACAAGATCTGCAAATATTTGTAGACCTGTGTCTGAGCTATTCCTGCATGTTCATGGCTCTTTCACTGTGAAAAGCAGGGGCTGTGTGAGTCTGGATCCAAGCAGCACAGTCATTTAGCCAGGGAATGGTAATATGAAAGTCTTTATCTCAGGGGCTGGAGAGACAGCTTGGTGGATAATGTGTTTGCTTTTCTAATATGAGGGTTCGAACCCCCAGCACCCATATAAAAAGACAGCTGTGGCATCACACACTTGTAATCTCAGCTCAGGGACTGGGGAGAGAAGAAAAATGAAGTATGAATGAATTAAAAACAGGGTATTGACCCCTGGGCTACACACACACACACACACACACACACACACACACACCACTTAGATTATACACACAGGCATACACACACACAGAGGCATACACACTGACTAAGACACACACTTAGATACACACAGGCATAGACACACAGACACACAGATACACACAGACACACATACACAGAGGCATACACACAGACTAAGGCAAACACAGACACACTTAGATACACACACAGACATAGACACACACAGAAACACAGACACACACACTTAGACACACACATGCATATACACACAGACACACATGTATGCACAGAGACAGAGGCACATACACAGAAAAACACAGACAGACAGACAGACAGACAGACACACACACACACATACACACAACATAAAACAAAAATTTAAACAAACAGAAGCAAACTTTCAGGGACAATCAAGTCCAAGGGCCAAGCCCTTCCAAAGGTTGGGGGTCAGAGTTGCTGTGGAAGAAGCCTGCCTCCACCCACTGTAGGACAGAGATGCACACTGGGTAGCTCACTGCAGTTGCAGTTTTGGGGTTCAGAGAAGTTGAAGCTGCCAAGCAAATGAATGTCGACCTAAATGGGGAGCAAGAACGGCAAACAAAACCCATAACCGGGGTCACACTGCCATTGCTGCCTTGAGCCAATGTGTTATGGAGTTTTATTACACAGACAGACCTAGTTCACACATGTTGCAAGGAGCCAGATTGCTGAATGCCCTCTGGGAAATCTGCATTGTAGAAGAGTTTCAGTGCAGGTCTGAAGGCAGATGCCCAGGGTTCGATGTCCCCTCTGCCACATGTCGACTCTTGGCTACTAGGGAAGTCACTGAACACACCTTACCTATCCCCTCATCTGCTAATTACAGCCAATGATACCATGTATGTTTCCTGGGATGTGGACAGGATTAAATGAACAGGTAGGAGAAACTTTGAGAGTTGGCTCAGAGATTCAGAGAGCTGGCTGCTCTCGCAGAGGACCTGATTCAGTTCCAAGCACCCACATAACAGGTCACAACAGTCCATAGGCCTGCACACAGAGCGCATACATGCATGGAAACAACACACTCACACATGTAAAATCAATCTAAAAAGAAGAGACTATGATGAGTGCCTGGGACATGCTGCTACTGACCAGGGTCACCCAGGCCCTCACATCCTTCATGGGTATCTTCTCATTCTCTCTGGAGACCTTTGGAGCCCTGGTCCATGTGCCAGGACTCAGACCCCCAGGGCTAGACCTGTGCTGAGGGTCCATCATCAAGCCTGACCCCAGGCTTACCTGGGTCCTTTTTGCTGCATGGGATTGTGTCTATCTGTCTTCATGTGGTACAGTTACCTGTCCCTTATATAGTCAGAACCTTGATTTAAAACCAACACCGGCAATGGACACAGGGTTCCTGCATAGGGTGAAATTCCATCTGCACCCGAGGTGGGTGGTTGTTTCTCTAAACAGCTGGGTTCTGGAGTAGTCACAGTGCTTACAAGAATGTCAAAGCTGCCGAAGGTGATAGCATTATTTCTCAACAGGCCACTGGGCTTTGTAAGAAATTAGCCAGGCAGACATGGAGTTGGTTCTCTCATGGGACTGACTTGTCTGCCTCATGTCCTCCCTCCTAGGCTTTCATATGCTGTTATGATAGGCCTTGGACCACCTGCATGGGGGACAGAGGAGCAGCCATGTCCCTAGGAGGAGCCTGGGAGAGCGCTGTGGGAGCAGGGTGTGTGACAATCTTTCTTCACTGTTCATTGTTTTTTAAGATTTATTTATTTATTTTATGTACATGAGTACACTGTATCTTCAGACATACCAGAAGAGAGCATCAGATCCCATTACAGATGGTTGTGAACCACCATGTGGTTGCTGGGAATTGAACTCAGGACCTCTGGAAGGGCAGTCAGTGCTCTTAACCACTGAGTCATCTCTCCAGCTCATTCATTGTTCATTATTTTTTAAGCAACATTTACTTTATTCTTTGTATGTGTGTGTGTGTGTGTGTATGTAGAGATAGAGATAGTGAGAAAGACATATACACAGGAAGAAAGGGAAGGAGAGACAGACAGATAGACAGACACACACACACACACACACACACACACACACACACACACAGAGAGAGAGAGAGAGAGAGAGAGAGAGAGAGAGAGAGAGAGAGAGA
>JANHMN010000611.1:0-17659 GCA_030674055.1 Rhabdomys pumilio
ATGCCATCCCATCCCATGCCATCCCATCCCATGCCATCCCATCCCATCCCATCCCATCCTCCTCCTGCTTCTATAATTTGGTATCTCTTGACACCAGTGAAAAGCGTTGTCTTTGACAATATGGTTGCTGGTAGAGAATAAAAGCCCAGAGAGTAGGACACATTCACCAAGCTTGTCATTAAATAAATAAAAAGTACATTCAGAACTGGAAACTTCTTGTTTCCTGCCTTTTAATATATTTGACCTCCTAATAGTTCCAATGACACATTTGGAAATTTAATGTACAGAAGAATAGAAATTGCTGTTTAACCTGCATGGAATACCAGTAAAATCATACTATTTTGATTACAAAAAAATAATGTATTCAATATTCCTGTCAACTAAAAACTGCATTTTAAAACAAACTAAACAAAACAACAACAAAAATAACTCAAGTACTTCCTTGTCTTTTCAGTGTTGCCTTAGCTGTGATATGAAACAACATCAGTGCTTGTTGCTGGCCCAGGATTTGTTACTTCTGAATTGAGAAAGTGTTACTTTCAAAGTCCCGTGTATCTGCACACATGTTCCTGCAAGAAAGAAATGTAGAAGCAGTGGTGTTGATAATGATTTTGCCTTGCAGCATCTGAATATTATTTTACTCCATGGAGCCTTTTGCTAACATCTTCACTTCTGTCTTCATCTCCTGTCTTTATAATTGACCTACAGGCTGGGAGCTTAGCAGTGAGACACTCAAAGGGGTTCACCATCATCAGATGTTGAGCTTGTTGCTAGGCAACCTCCCCGGTAATGGCTGCTTTGCTTTCCTCTTATGGTTTTCGGCCTTGTTTTTTTGAAAATCTAAGTCAAATATTACTTTGTATCTTCTAGGAATTTTTAATTATTAGAGAAAGTGTTTAATGAAGGTAATAAATTATGAGTTAGAGAGCCATTCATATTCTCAACTTCAGGATTTCATTTAAAACATTTTAACAATCATATATGTGCCTAATATGTATTTGGATCAAAACCTTTCCTCATTCCACTCTATCCAACATCCCCAGTATCCTGTTTACTGTTTGCACATTCTGACTTACTGTTCTTTCTCTTCCCCTCTCTCTTCCTTTTTCTTTCCCCTCTTTTCTTCCCTCTGTCTAACTTATCTCTCTGTATTTCTTATCCCCCTTCACTGAGTCTATTCAATCAACTTTATAAATTTGTGCATGGGTGTGAGACTATCTCCTGGAGATGGGTAGCTTCTCAGGAGTGCGTCCCTGAAAGAAATTGACTCTGCCATTAAATTAAAGTTACTTTTCAGGTAAGTGTGGGACTTCATAATCCCTTTCACCTCCATTATGAAGTTTGGCTGGCTTGACCTTAATTCAATTCTGAACGAGCAGTTGTGTATTCATGTGTCTAAGTGTCATAGTTAGGAATGGAAAGTCTTCCTTTACAGAAGTGTTATAGCTCTGCTCCAGAAGCAAAAATTGTTCCATCACCAGCAAAAGTTTATCTCTAAATTCTTACAGCTCTACTTGGAGAACTATCTTAGTAGTAGGAGCCAAGAAATACCACAAAGTCACAGCACACAAAAAAACCTCACCCATCAAAATCCCCTTAACGGGATAGTAAATTTCAAGAAGGTGGCTGCCTCTGCTTTAGTGAGAAGTAGCAGGGTACTGAACTCAAAGCAGGGATTTTATAGGGTTTCTGGGGAGATGGGTAAGAGACTGCACGAGTGAGGAATGGTGAGATTTCAATTACTGAGCTTGGGTCAGCTCAGAGATTGGTGGGTTTTCCTGTTTAGGGATTGGGTTTCTATATCTTAGTCCTGGTCTTGGGCTCAGTGTCAAGTCAAAGTCAAGGTGTTTTTTCTTTGCTCTTTTATCCTACAATGTGTGCAATTGAACTGTAAAGTTCAGTGCATGTATACGATTTGCTCTGACAGTTACAATCATTCTATTTCTCTTCTTCTTCTTCTTCTTCTTCTTCTTCTTCTTCTTCTTCTTCTTCTTCTTCTTCTTCTTCTTCTTCTTCTTCTTCTTTTTTTGTGAAACTCTTTAAGCCTTGCTGGGAGGGAGGTGACATGGATGTTCCATTTAGAGCTGAGCACTCAACGACTCTTACCCTCTGCAAATGACCAGCTCTGTATTATGGGTCTCTGTATTAATCACCATCTACTGTGAAAGAAGCTTGTCTTCATGGTAGACAGGTGAACTCATCTGTGTTAAAAAGATGATTTAGACATACTCTATTACTACATACATTTACTAGAATAATAGGGGGAGGTTCTTCTCTAGGACCTCTGACCTAGCAAGCCAAAGATTTGGGACCAAGTTAAGAGGACCAGGCATGAGTTCTCTCATGTGAAGTAGGCTTTCAATTAAGAATTTTTAGGTTTTCACTGTGACCTTCAATTTTATTGTAATCACACTTTCATCATTATTGATGTAAGATCTTAACATTTAAATCATACTGTGGATGTGACTGCTGTAATAGTTGGTTTCATTTTCAGTTTGACCCAATCCAGCATCACCTGAGAGATGAGCCTCTGAGAAGTTTGTGAGGGAGTTTATCAACTGTATAAAATAATGTGGCCAGTGATCAGGGGAATCGAAGCCATGGCTTTCTGTCATTGTGCATTTATAGTCCTCTGCTGTCTTCCCCAATGGGGAATGGGCAGTTACCGCAGATATGCAAAATAGTTTCTTCAGTGCAATCTGCAATTGTGTTCTTGAGTATGTTTCTTCTTGAAAGTAGAGATGGTGAGCAATCCCCTTGTAGCAATGGTATGGGTCTTAAATTTCATGAATATTCATTTCTCAGGCTTTCCCTGTATGATCAGGTACACCATAAACAATACATCTCTCAGGCTTTCCCTGCATGATCTGGGACACTATAAACAATGCACATTTGTTTATTGATAAAACTTGGACAGTTTCACTCTCCTATTTTATTATCAGTTAAACACCATTCTTAACTATTTTTATTAGGAAGGTATTAATGTGTAGTATCACAATGTAAGTCATTTGTGTGCAATGAAATAGTCACATGGAGACATCACAGGAAATATGCAATGGAACAAAACCCAAACACAGACATGACTGCATTGCTACCTTAGGATACTATATTGGTATTTAGTAGTTGATGTGTAAGCAGAGAATGTGTCAGGGAAAATCTAATGGTTGTGGGGTAAATCCCACAGGCAACACCTGCATTTCTCCTGACTGTACGATCCCTTTATTCCTTCAGTACATATACAGAGCAAGGTCTGTGATAAATTGCAGCTATCAGGATTGTTTGAATGTCATTATTCTAGGACATATTCTCTCTACTTGGGATAATTTCATTTCACACATAATGGGAGGCTCACTTGGTTTCATGTTATTTTAATAGCACACATAAAAATCAAACTAGAACAGGAGTTTTCTTTCTAATGTATGTAAAATTAGAAGATAAGCATGAATGTGTATGAAATTAGTAAGAAATACACAAGATGCATATTTTACTATCTGTCTTGAATATTGTATGGCCACAGAATAAAGCAAAGATCTATCTAAAGCTTAGTTGTAGAGATACTGTGGTAGAACACTAGGACAGAGACATCTTGTTCTGGAAATGTTTTAATCTCCAGAACATAAATAGGTCCGTAGAAAATTTAGTGATAATGATGACGCAGAACAAAACATGGATACACAACGTATTATTTCTTATTATTGTTCTTTTCTGTTGACCTCTCAATTTGGCATGCTTTCCTATATGTCCCCTTTATGTGTAGGATGAAGGACTTCAATTTATCACAATCTACACTCTTAAATTAGTCAAAATCCTTGAGTTTTAAATTGTAGATTCACTTTTTTATATTACATTTGTTCAAATTCACTTTTAGTACTAAGTTTTAGATTCAATAATAATAAATTTGTGATACTGTGTGGAAAGAACTTGCTTGTACAAGAAGCAGAATGGTTAGACACTGGTCAACTCTGATTATATGTGTCACTCTTTTCCTCTTTCCATGGAGAGTCAACAGGAAAACAGGATGTGAATGCTGTCTGTGTTTTCTTACTAGTTTTTTTTTTTACCATATTCTTTACTGGTATTGGTTTATAAAAGTAGCAGTTCTTGTTTTGAAAGTTCATTTTTATGCATATTTAATTTTATTTATGGTTAATTTTGTGTCTAAACACACTTCTTAATCATTTATGGACAACTCCCAGCATCTAAGATGTACATTCTCTTTTAGACTTTCAAAACCTGGGCTAAAATATTAAAGCATTGTTTCACATTTAAATTAGGGGAGGAAGATTTAAAGTTATTTCCTAGAAATGTCAATGTAATTTCACAATGAGATGGTGAAAATATTTTATTCTAATTCTTTGTTTTGTCTACATTCCTCTTACTTTTTTCATGCATAAATAATTGGATATCTTTTTTTGTTAGATTTTGGGGGGGGGATTTGTTTTTTTATTTTGATTTATTTACCTAGAGTCATTCTATGAAAACTTTTGCCTTTTCTTTTCTTCACTAAAACTGAAAATGTCAGGCTGAAAAGATGTCTCAGTTCTTAAAGCCTAGGCTGACAGCCAAAAAATAAAACTGAAAATGTCTATAAAACAGAATAATATTTTTAAAATGGCCAGTCTAGTGGAGTACAATTTAAGCATACAAAACTAGGTATTTAAGAGAAGCATAGATTTGAGGTTTTAATAGATTGAAAAACAAGTAGATGTCCCCAAAATGTTCCTTATTTATTCTTTTACAATTTTCTACAAATACAATATACTTTGAGCAATACTTTATTTTTATATTTACTTGAGTATGATTTTCTTTTATAAATATTTACACTTTATTATTATTATTATTATTATTATTATTATTATTATTATTATTATTTTGTATATACAATGGAATTGGGATGTTGTAACCAAATTTGGAAATACTCAGTTTTAAAATATAGAAATGTGTCTTATTTTCTTTACTCTTTTTAATTGTAGTTTTTATACTCGAATTCATAGTAGCGATGTATAGAATCATAATTTTAAAAATAAATGTGTTTAGAACATAGGTTGTTTAATATGAAAATCCTGTCTTCCAGGTAAGAAAATTTATTTCTTGCTTTTTTTCAGATAATTATTTTCTGTCTTCTGGAGATCTTCAATGGTGACAGCATTACTATATGGACAACATAGTCAAAGATTCATAGATTTTGCCTCATTGACTTTAAGTTGATTCTGACATCTCACTGGTTTAAAAAAACAATTATGAGTCAATACCAATATACAATAATTAAGCATAAATTTTAGATTAAAAAAAAAACCAAAGAATCATAGAGTGGGCAAGTTGACTTAGTGTGTGAATGCACATGCCACCAACCTGAGCTGAGTTCTATCCAAGAACTGATGTGGTGAATGGAAAGAATTAACTCCAGAAATTGCCCTCCAACATCATCTGTGCGCCATGGTTCATGGAGGCACTAATGCTGTAGGGTGGAAGGGAGAGGGAGGAAAATGAAGCATTTAGACCATGACAATCTGAACTTTTTGAAGCCTGGGCATGGGTCAATCAGAAAGGAGAGGTGCAACCACCCATTAAAATGAGGTTGCTTCATACTAGAATGTTTTGATATTTTGCTCCTAATTTGTACATTAGTGTTTTTATGCTTTCCACCTCAAAATTTTATTTCAATGGCATTTCCTTTGAAATGTTTGTAAACAGGCTAGGCTGTGTGCCCTGATGTACATGTGCCTGATAATAGACATAATTATGTTAATAAATGGGAGTATAAAAGAAACAATAGGTATGTCTAAGCAAGAAAAAGAGGCTAGATCTACAAGATACTCTGTCTATTCCCGAAACACTACTTATATATCTCCCTTCCTTCTTTCTTTCTTTCTTTCTTTCTTTCTTTCTTTCTTTCTTTCTTTGTTTTTTGTTTTCTTCTTTCCTTCTTCCTTTCTTTCTCCCTCTCTCTTTCTTTCTTTTCTTTTTTCTTTTTTCTTTGTTTCCTTCTTCCTCCTTCCCTTCTTCCTTTTCTCCTTCTCTCCCCCTCTCTCTCCTTCCCTCTCTCCCTCTGTCTTCCTTCCCTTCTTCCCTCCTTTCCTCTTTCTTTCTTTCTTTCTTTCTTTCTTTCTTTCTTTCTTTCTTCTTTCTTTCTTTCTCTCTTTTTTCTTTCTTTCCTTCCATCTGTCTGTCTCCCAATCTACCTACTTATCAATCATCTTTCTCTGTTGCAATGTATGTGGGAATGCTGCTGTATTAGGTTTTACTAACCTTCACAGATAGCCATTTCAACCTCATTTGGGAAGGTGCTAATTGCTAAGTCACGTTTTTATTTTAACTCATATTATGCAATAGCTTGGATATCTTTTTTTTTTCCTGAGTAAAAGTATTCATCCTGAAAGTAGAGCATATACATTCCTCTAGATCCACATGTGAACATTTTGATTTTGAAAACAATTCTATTTTTCATAAAGAAATTTACTCAGTCTTTAAGAAACCTGCCCCAGGAAAGTCAGCTAAAATTTTATTTAATTTGTGTGTGTGTGTGTGTGTGTGTGTGTTTTGTATGTGTGTATCTGTGTACATGTATAGATGTGTTTGTCTATTCTGAAAAACTTCTCCTTTACAATTTTTGAGTATTGATCTTATATTAATACAGAGGAATAGTCCTTATTGAATTCTCCATTGCATACAAACTTTAAATGTGAAAGTGTGAGCTTTCATTAAATTCATATTTTTAAACAAATGTTTATATCAAGGAGAAAAAATACTTTACAGCTTTGTTTAGTTTTAGAATGTATTTATTGTCTGATACATACATGCCTGGTATTACTTTCTAGAATTGGTAAGGTATAGTTTTTGACAGATATTGAGTTTTTTTTTTAGCTTTGACAACATTCCTACTAGTTGGGAAATTTATGCTAAATATTATTACTGTGGTCTGAGTGCTCTTTCTCTACATTTTTTTAGTCAGAAAACATAATCATCAAAGCTGAAGATGTAACTCAGTGGTAGAGGGGTTCCCTACTTAGTTCAATCAATAAATGATTTAATCAGTAAATAAATAATAGGAATGCAAAGCCCAACCTATTGATGATAAGCCAAGAAGCACCTGAGACAAACCCGTATGAAGCCACTATACAGATATTTTGTCTTGTGAGAACTTAAACAGAAGTTATCATTGGAACTATGGACTCTTAGGCGGTATGCACAAGTAAGGCTTTCAGCCTACAGAGTTGAGGGTGGGAAAGTCTAGTTGTTATTGTGTTTTTGATATTTCACAGTCACTGCGTGAACTGTAGAAGGCAGTGGAAAATCACCCCAACTTATCATTTCCTTGTTGCACTTCTCATTGAAAACATATAATTAAATGACATGATTTAAATGCTAAGAAAACATCACAGTAAGCTTTTGGAATAGAACAAACATTCAGAAAACAAGACAAATTGTTCTTAAAAAAAAACTACTCATGGTTTAAGGTGTCAGAGTAGCCATGTATTTTCTCAGCTCTACAATGACTAAAGCTTCTGGAATCCTTTGAGATTGTTCTGACACAGAGTTATTCATTAATAATAACAAATGAAAGAGAACAACTAGCACTTTGTTGTAAATCTAATTTATCCTGTCTCATTGAAACAACATGCATTCATTCAAAATCTAGATGAAGAAATTCACTAGTGTCCAGAAGAAATCCACTGGTACCTAGAGAATTAATTTCTCTATATAAATTAATTATTTTCAAACTGAGGGTATGTCCAAAAATTTTCTAAGAAATAAAATGATACAGTCTATTTCTAATTACTTAAGAGACAAATATTTCACACATATGCAACCATGTTTGCATCATGACTCAGTTGTCTTGAGCCATCTTCCACTAGGTCAAGAAAGGTTTTTGAGAACGATCTCCACATTAACTAACACATGTGAGCAGCACAGTGGGTTGGATTATGACTCTCTTCTGTCTTTCTCACACAGTGGTTGAAATGTTTTTTTTTTCTTCATCTTCTTTTGAAGAATGAAGAATAAGTATAAGAATGAAGAATACCACAATTTGCCTTAAACACATTTTTATTTTCAGTTATAATCCAGCTGGCGGAAGTTTGCCTCAAGTGATCATTCTGGCAGTGGCTTTCCATTTGTTAGCTTGTCACACAGATTATCAATCTTCAAAGTAGGAAACTCATAAACATATGCTAATAGATGATGGAATACACAAAGGGTGGAATAAATTTGCCTGGAGGAAGGTGTTGGAAATATATGACATAAAATTTGATGGTTTTAAAATAAATGTTCAATAGTCATGGTTAATCTTTTATAAATGACTATCAAACTACCAACTTTGAAATATTACATAGAAAACATTCACCTAAATTTATTCTGCCTAAGACCAGGAAATGTTAAGATTAGTAAAAGCATCATTTCACTCATAAATCTCAAGTTAAAAGGTAGTATACTGATCATGGCCTCCCATGTAGAATCAGTTATCTGGGGAGACTTAAACAGACAAATTACTTGAAAATCTTCTTAAGACCAGAGTCATTTGAACTTTGTCCTTTTTACATTTCTAACCTTTTGTTTCTATATTAGAAATGTTGTTGAATTTTTAACAGTGTTTTGGTTTTTTTAAATATCTGTTAGTGTGCAGTAACAGATCTCTCTGTCTCCAGTCTACATTTGTCTTTATATATTTGACCCAGTAAAGTATTTGAAATAGTACAAGTAATAAATGAGAAAATTGTACTTAATTGTCAGATTTATTGGTTAGATTATACAGTTAGGAGTGGCACCATGTTTTTAAATCACCCTATCCTAAGAAAATGCAGACTACAGGGGAACAACAGCAGTGGGATCCACTTACCCTTTGTCTTAGAGGCAATGACCTCCCACTCTCACCTTTCAGTATGATATGCTCTTAGGATCCTTGTTTGTTTCCATCTTGTGTCTGAATTATCTGCATTTTTGTAGCAGGAATTTCAAGGTAACTTATTTCAAAGAAACATAATTCTTTGAAGAGAGCCATGTATGTGATTTTGTATTTAGTCTCTCTGGGTGCTGATGGCAAACAGCACAGCCTTCCACTCAGTCTGTGCAGGAGGATGTTTTCTCTGGTTCACTGAGGATACATTAGCTATGAGTATGTTGTTAAGCATTGAGCCAAGTACCTGTGCTGTTAGAGACAAGGTCAACTTAAAAAGCAGAGCATTTGAGCTACACACTTAGCAGTGGAAACTCCCAGGAATCCATAAGGGTGAACCCAGCTAAGACTCCTAGCAATTGGGTATATGGAACTTGAATTGGCCATCTCCTGTAACCAAGCAAGACTCCCAATGGAGGGATTGAGACAACAACCCAGGCACAAAACCCTTCTTTCTACAATTTGTTCTGCCTACAAAATGTGCAGAAAGAAAGATGGAGCAGAAATTTAGAGAATGGCCAACTAATGACTTGTCCAGCTTAAGACCCATGCCGTGAGAGGGACCCTACACCTGACACTGTTAATGATATTCTGCCATTCTTGCAAACAGGAGGCTAGCATAACTGTCATTAAAGAGGCTTTATTCAGAAACTGATGGAAACAGATGCAGAGACCCCCAGACATACATTAGGCAGAGTTTGAGGAATCCTGTAGAGAAGGGAAAGTAAGGATTATAGGGAGGAGAAGAGTCAAGGATACCCGAAAAAAACCTACAAAATCAACTATTTTGGGCCCACAGAGACTGTTAATGAGGGAGCATGCATGGGACTAACCTAGGCCCTCTGCACACAGCTTTGTCTTTATGTTGGATTCCTAACTAGGTTGCAGATGTTGTTTCAGATGTTATTGCCTGCCTTTGGACCTTTTCCCTTTACTGCCTTATCTAGCCTTATTAGGAGAAGATGCACCTAATCTTACTGCAACTTGATATACCAAGGCTGGTTGATATCCATGGGAAACCTTCTCTTCTCTGAAGAGAAATGGGGGAGAAGTAGATGAGGTTGTATGGAGAAGTACTGAGAAGAGAGGAGGGAAGGGAACCGTGGTCAGAATAAAAACAAACAAACAAACAAACAAACAAACAAAAAACTAATTTTGAAAAAGGAAACAGTCCCCAGAAATCTAAGCATTAGTTCTTTGAGCTTTATTTGACATTGAAAATCTGGAGCTTTTAAAATTCTTTATCTGTGATATTGCAACATTATACCAGGTTTTCTTTTTACTTTTTACTCCCTGACAATGATTGTTAATAATAAGAGGAGTCAGTTTCTTGGGTGTACACAAAGGCTGCCATTTGCTTTCTCTAAATCCGGACAGTAGGACTTAGAGCCTCAAATAGACTTCCTATGACACTTAGTGCTCACTGGGACTCACACTATACTTAAGGATGTTCTGGGAGACACAGATTTGGTTGTAGTTAAAATTTGTTTTCAGAGACTTTTAATGAGTATGGATGGCTGGTTCTGAATGTGAGAAATACCATTCCACAAGGCAAATAAAAATATGACTGGAGCAAAACATCCTCAGTCAATCCTACGCTTCTAATGAATCCAAAGTGGCCTGCTGCTTCTTGTTTCTGCCATCATGATTTCCCTTCTGTGGTGGACACTTTTCCGTTCTTGTTAATTTTTGTTAAAAAGTTTCTGAATTAAATTATAATTATGCCATTTCCCTCTTTTCATTACCACCCTTCAATAACTCCCAGGCATCTCCTTGCTTTACTTCAAATTCATGGCCTTCTTTATTATAAGTGTTGTTGATTTACACATACACGCATGCACACACACACACACACAGTCAGGCATGCACACATGTGCATGTGTATATATAGATAGATACAGATTGCGCAGGCAATTTGGTGTCACATATTTGTATGTTATTTCAGAGCTAAAACAGTGTCAACCCTGGGTCAAGTTTTGAGTATTCCTTAGCTGCCTGTTTTGGTTTAGGTATGGAGCCCTGTGAGACTTTCTTCCCTTTCCTTGTTCACATTTATATCGGTGCTGTATTTGTCAGGTCTTGTTTAAGCTGCTGTGTTGATGAGATATCATGGGTGACACTGTGCCCAGATACAGTGGATGCATCTACAATATACATTCTGCACTTCAGGCTTTTAACTCACTATTATGAGGTTTATGTCAGAGCAGTGAGAAAGGTAGCAAATATACTTCTCCAATGGAAAGTGGTTATCTGATACCAAACTAGTCAACTTAATTTAAACTTAATTAAAATGTGTTTATTTATTTTCGTGAGTAATTAAAGTAAACTTCATCTGTCTGTTATTGGATTTGTATTTTGTACAAATGATTAATATGCAGAAAGACCCAATGCATTTCACTTGGCTGAGATGACAGAACAATCTGTAGTGAAAGTTTCCAATTCAGAGATACAGCTGATATATAATGTTCCGGTTTCCTTTAAAGTTTGAAGTCTTATTGAGATAATCATGATTTGAGTATAAATAGTTTTCATAATTTGTCAAAACTATGCAGATTCTCAAAATGTGTTTTGAATGTTGTAAATTTTATGTGCATATTGGATGAGCAGCGTTCTAATTGATGTAATTTGAAATGGTATGTATTTGAAACAGGCTATCATATTTTAAACATTAGATTCTCTGAGTTGCTTTTCCCTTACCTATTTCCATGTCACACTTACTTCAGGTTTTGAAATGATATGTATAGCACCCTGTTCTTCACAGGCCTTTCTGCCTCTTCTCATCTCCTGTTTCCATAGGATACTTTGCACATTTATATTGAGAAAAAGTTTAGTAAATAAATGACACTGATTATAAGTTATGAGGACTGATTATAAGTTATGAGGATTATAGACCCAGGAGTAATAGGCAAACTTTTTTTTTTCAAGTAATTTCAGTTTGAAGGGAATCCTGAATGGAAGCAGTTCCTGAAAGGGATTGAGTACCATATAGAGCACATTTAGGTCACTTGCAATGAGAATGACTCAAAATGTTGCCTTCTGGGCAGGATGTGCCAGGACAGAGGCTGTGGGGACTTTTATAGGAATGGACTTTTGCATCTTCACATAGCCTGGGAATATAAAGCATGAGTTATATACACAAAATTCTAAGAAGATATAAATGATGTGTTTTTTAATAATCTGTACAAGATTTTCATTCATAGGTTAAAAAAATCCCTTGTATTCATTACATATGCATATGTAAACATATTGGAAATACTGTGAAACCAACTAACCAACCAACTAACCAGCCAGCCAGCCAACCAACAAAAACAATCAGTAACAGGACAGTAATGTCCTGCAGGCTCTCAGAACTTCATCTCCTCTATTCACCGCTGGCTTCCATCCTGAACTCCTGCCTGCCTGCCTAGTGATCAAGATACTCTATGCTCCCTTATCTGTATACTAGGATGGCCATAGCACTCACTTAAGACTGCTTTGAGAATAAAGTATTCAATATAGCATGACATACTTAAAATCCACATAGTACAATGGATGGATACAGTTTTCCCTCTGCACAGTGGAGTTAACATTCAATTGACTTCCTGTAATCTGTGCCTGCAGGTGCACAGAAGAGCATATGTCTGGTGTCCTTTGTGGCCGAGGTACACATGGTTATTCACCATGATATAGATAAGTTGTCATGCTGATTTAAGCCAGAATGGCTTTATCTCTCATTGCTCAATATATTATGTTTCTGTGTTCCTAGACAAACTATTAGTATTAAAGTTCACTTATAGAAACCATCCCTTTCACATAATTCTGAATAAATTTGCTGGCTCTTATGTTTAGAAAATGAAGACTATGTCTTGTGTATTTAAATTTCAGTGTTTTAAAATTTAGATTCTACCAAACCTGTGTAATAATTAAACATAAACTTTTTTTTCATTAAAATATGAGTTCCCTTTGAGGCACAGCTACAGATTTTATTGGTGATGATAGTTCTTCAGTTTCCAGACGGCAAACATGAGAATTCATGGAAGTGTCTTTGTATGATCTTGTCAGAGCTAATCAGCTTGTATCCTATGCTAGGTTTTACTTTCAGCCAACTGTAGAAGATAGTTCACTGTCTCAGCATCCTCACGGTTTCCACATCATCAATTCTGTGGCTGTTGATATATGCATGGGAGATTTAGATGAAACAAAAAGAATTCGGAGCTTTTCTAAAAAGTCTGCTTACAAAATAAACCATATTGAAATTAAATCACTGTAAGGTTAATTTCTGCCAGTGATCAATAATCAGTAGTATTTGGTTTCTTATGCGGAAATAACTTATTATTTACATGCTTATGTAAGTACCTACATATAGCAATGTCTATAAATCCACTTTATATTGAAACATCAACAAAAATGCTGTTAATATCATTAATAAATATATGGATCTCACCAGCAAACCTTAAAGAGTTATATTTAAAAAATCAGAGTAGCTTTAATTTAATAGCATCACAAGGTCTTGCATACCAACATGAATAATATCAAGAGATGTGCATATAATTTATAACTGGGCCATAGTTACTTTCTGGATATGTCAGGAAAAATGTTGAGCTGAGGTGCTGTGAGTCCCCAAAAAGAAAGTGTTCAGGTCCTGCTTCTGTGTGTTAAAGATTATCCAAATACACAGGATTCCATTTAGGTATTTTACAGAGGGACTAAATATGTGTTCTCCAAGTACTACTACAAATGATTCAAGGTTCCTAAGGGTAATGATATTTAAGCAATTTAGAATCTTACTATCAAAACATGTTCAAGCACACGATATAACAAGCTGCCCTTTCCCAACTCTGGTTCCTCTGAGAGTCATACTGTACCAAGTTTGGAAGCTTTATTTTTTAATCTCTTATAACTTTACTTAGAAAAACTATTTACAGGCTGGTGAAATAGCTTAGTGGTTAAGAGCATTGATTGCATTTTGAGAAGTCTTGAGTTCAAATCCCAGCAACCACATGGTTGCTCACAACCATCTGTAATGAGATCTGATGCCCTCATAAGAGTGAGAGGAGCACAGAGCAAGTGTGGCTGGAGCAAGAGGGAGAAGAGAAAGAGGAGAAGGAAAAAAAACTATTTACAATGAAAAACTAGTGATCTATTACTAGGGTTACTCTAAACATTACATAGACTTAGGTACATACAAATATGCATTTTGTTTGATTTTTGCACCATTAAGTATCAAACCCAGGTGTTTGAACAGGTTGAGGCAGCATCATACCTCTGAACTTGTATCATAAGTATCTACCATTGTTTTAAGTACAGCTTAAGGAAGATACATTTATTCCAATTTGTGTCAGGCTGTGGAAGGGTATCCTGATTCTTGGGTTGTGGGTTTGGCCAGGCACCCAGAACCCAGGCTCCTGACACAAGGTCTAATCTCCATTCAGCCTGCACCCTTCAGTCATGTACGTAGGTGGAGGGTGTGATAAACAGGCCTCAGGCCCTAGAGAGATTTACAAACTAATGAGGTACCTGAAGGCCAGAGGGTGTAGCCAATTAAGCATTCCTCCCCAGCCCCTCCCCCCCTCCTCCCCTCCCTACTTAACTCAGGACTACCCTGGGTTTTTTTGGGGGGTGCATCCAGATCCATCTACATCTGCCATGACAATAAAGCTTGTAAAAATTCATGGACTTCCTCATGTGTTGGGGCCACACCATGAGGAGTTGTGGAGAGGCCTTTAGTGAGCAGCTGGCCTAACCTCCAGCTGGAGGAACCCAGAGCATTCCCAGTTAACTACACACAGCCTGGCATGAGGAACCATGCAGTTCCCCATCCATTATTACAGACAAATTTGGTGCTGAAATAGGATGGTAGCATGGCAACAGGAGTATTACATGTCTTTGGAATATGTAAGTATATCAATTCTAAGTTATATGATACTCTAACATTAATATTGTCTTAGTTAGGGTTTTACTGCTGTGAACAGACACCATGAAGGAGGCAACTCTTATAACAACAACATTTACTTGGGGCTGGCATACAGGTTCAAAGGTTCAGCCCATTATCATCAAGGTGGGAGCATGGCAGCATCCAGGCAGGCATGATTCAGGAGAAGAGAGTTCAACATTTGGTTTCAAAGGCAAACAGAAAAAGACTGACCTCCAGGCAGTTAGGACAAGGGTTTTAAAGCTCAGGTCCACAGTGACACACTTCCTTCAACGAGGCCATACCTATTCCAACAAGACCATGTATCTTAATAGTGTCACTTCGTTGGCCAAGCATATTCAAACCATGACAAATATTAATACACTGTTTTATAAAATTAAACATGTTAGCCCTAGAAAGCTTTTGTGAGAGAAGTTGTGATTCATAGAAGAGGAAGTAGTAAAAGAACTATAAAAAGAACTTTGCAGCCTTTGGAGTAGCTCAGTGCTAGTGGATACTAGCCATGTATGAAGTCTTTTCTAACCTTCAGCACCCAAAACACACAAAAATTCTGCTATGTTCTATTTTTGATAGCCTTCAACTTTTCTCCATTCACTATGTTTATGTTTTCTGTCTTATATCAATCACCGTATTTTATATTTTGTTAAGTTAATGAATCTTTTAATTGGAATCACATTTATTTTTCTCTCTGCATCACCACAATCCCATTAAATTATTTAGTAATCATTTTATCTGAGAGCTTCACTCTATTTTTTTTTTGAGATCTTCTTCCCAGACAACACAGAATATAAATGGTAACTACTGAATAACACTTCTTACCAGTAATAAACAAAATACACACTCTGCTCCTTCTTGTAAATCTGATTGTGTCAAGTCTGGAAGGGTAATCACTTACTAGCACATGTTTACTCAGAAGAAGACACTTTATAGTTGAGACATAAACAGAACCGATTATCATGTTTTAATAAGAGAAAATATAATTCTAAGAAAGAACAACTTTATATATTATTTTGGTTTCTAAGTAGTTTAGTCTCACTTGCAGCTAGAATAATCCTAAAACCATCCCCCTCTGAAGTCATAAATAGTTCTTCATCATCCCAATGATCCTACTCTTTCTTCTTTGTATCTTTATAGTTTTACTTTCCAGATTCAGATTGAATAAACATCTCCAACAATAAACTCATAGGACTCAACACTTTCAAACTCTTAAGGCTTGTGCTCCTTGGAAAGAAACTACAGATGCAGTTCAGTAGTAAAGCCTTTAACTAAAAGATATAATGTCCTGGGTTTTATTTTCAGTACTAACAAAGATGAAAAAGTAAAAGAAAACCATACTGGCCATACACCAGCTTTGCTCTCCATGGTAATATCTTAGTATTTTGTAAATTGAAATAAGTTGAAGGAAAACAAAATTTAGTGTTGTGTGCACTATTACATTACAAAAATAAAAAGACTATATAAGAAGAATAAACTAAAGATACAAAAATTACAAAAAAAACCCTATACATTTATAGAATAAATAGAGACACAATAAAGCTGGAAGACAGCACATAATAAATCATGCTGATAGCACTGATTTGTCTTGGCTTCAGGCTCCTGGTTCCACATCATTCAGAACACAGTTTTCTCATGCGCAGCTGATCCTGTTACTGTTCCTATTTGAAATCAAGTGGACAGATGTTTCTGATGATGAGCAATGACTTTTATTTTTGCTTTTGTTGAGGATAAGACAATAATATAACCTAGATGTCATTCCAATAAATAGAGTGGAGGGATATACAAGAAGAAACATGAATGTCATGAAGTTTTTTTTTTTCTAACAGCTTAATAAAAAGCAACATAATGAATGAAAGTGTAAGGTTTTGTTTCTGTTGACAGCACTTTATCAGAAGGATTGAGCTAACTGTATGCTTTTTGTATGTTTTTCTGCATATAAATGGCTAAATCTTTATGGTGTCTGATAAAGCGGAAGACAGTGTAGTGTGAAAATGAAGACAGTGAGTGTGTGCTCATTCGAGAGTGCAGCCTCACATTATTTCAACTATATTGACAATAGCGACAAGAAACTTCAGGAAAAATATAGGAAAACCTTCAATCTAATTCTGATCATGGGTGACTATGGGCACAAACACCAATCTTCTGAACAGTAGTACAATTAATATTTAATAAATAAATCCTGGCGGTGGGTTCGCTATGCGCCTCAGTGGTCTACATTCCTTTCCTGAATGAAAGACACACACACACACACACACACACACACACACACACACACACACAGCCTTTATATATTTATATTTATATTTATATTTATATTTATATTTATATTTACATTTATATTTACATTTATATTTACATTTATATTTACATTTATATTTACATTTATATTTATATTTTGATGTGCCTTAACCAGCACAATAGCTGAGCCATTGCCTATCCACATGGTTAACTCACCTATCACCAATAATTCTGAGTTATTACTTACTAAACTCTCTATTTTATCTTGGCTACTCTGGATCCAGAGAGCTGCCCAACTGTGCTGTGCTCTAGTCTGTGCTCTCCTGGCTCCTTCACATGGTGGCTATGACTCTCTGTCCTGCACTATTCTCAGACAAGATGCCTCACCTCTCCTCCACACTCTCCTGGCATGGTAGATCTTCTTCCCCTTCTAGGTCTCAAGCCTGAGAAATCCTAAGTCCCCCCTCCATCTGCCCTGCCCAGCTATTGGTTGTCAGAATCTTTATTTACCTATCAGAACCAACTTGAGGCAGGTTCCCAGAAGCTCGGTGCAGACACCCTCAAACAAACAAGTTTTTTTTTAGGAAATAATTAGCATTCATAATACAAGCAGCTACATG
>JANHMN010000613.1:0-10413 GCA_030674055.1 Rhabdomys pumilio
CAAAAGAACATAGCCACACAAAGATTATTCTATCTCTAATAACAAAAATAACAGGAAGCAACAATCACTGTTCCTTAATATCTCTTAACATCAGTGGACTCAATTCCCCAACTAAAAGACATAGGCTAATGGACTGGATATGTAAACAGGACCCAGCATTTTGCTGCATACAGGAAACCCACTTCAGTGACAAAGACAAACTTTACCTTAGAGTAAAAAGCTGGAAAACAATTTTTCAAGAAAATGGTCCTAAGAAACAAGCTGGAGTCGCCATTCTAAAATCTCCAGCCAGAGAACACAAAGGGAGGGACTCATGGCTCCACCTGTATAGGTAGTTGAGGGTGGCCTTGCCAGGCATCAGTGGAAGTGAACAGCCTTGGTGCCTGAAAGTTTAGATTTCCCAGTGTTGGGTAATTAAAGAGCAGAAAGGCAGGAAAGGGAGGATGGTGGGAGCATACCCTCATAGTAATTGGAGGAGGGGGGATGTGGTAAGGGATTAGGCATCAGTGGAAGTGAAGGGCCTTGGTGCCTGAAAGTTTGGATTCCCTAGTGTTGGGGAATTTAAGAGCAGGGAGGTGAAAATGGGAGAATGGTGTGAGCACACCCTCATAGAAATTCCCAGAATTATATGGATTAGACATGACAGAGGCAGGTCAGAAATCTAGATTCCAGAATTCAAACACAAAATTATCTTGATACTAAAATTTGCTTTGAGAATTGTATATTGCAGAATACACAGCCTCAGTGTATCGACTCATCAAGTTAGCTGAGCAGACCTGCTCGAACCTCTGATGTCCTGGAATTGCAGCTGGATGCAGTGAAGACACAGTGTCAGAGGCTTATCCATTTACTCTTCCCCCTGCCCCTCTTCTAATATCTCAATGCCCATAATCAGATTGAAGAAGTTAATGAAGAGTCAGCACCCCTATTCCCTGGGCTGGGGGACTGAGGTGGTTAATACTGGGCTGTCTTTCTAGGGAAAAGTAGTGGTTATGTTGTAACAGGGAGGAATACTAGGATTTATTCTATAGCCATAACCTATTGGTAGAAGTATGTCTAATTGTTATTAAGCTGAAGTTATAATTTCTTAAATGGTACAAAATTTACTTTGATTTCAAATTTAAGGTTTTCTTATTGATAGAAAAGTGAGATTAATATTGTTACTCTCATAGGCATTGTGCCCATATAACACATTTAGGAGTACAAGGCTTAGACCCAGTCCTTCTTTAACTTTTTAAACTGATTTGAGATAGTTAGCCTGTGAGTTATGGGCCTTATAGCAAATTTATGGTTCTGAGTTTATTGCTAAGGTATTTTCTATATTTTATTTAGAAATAGCTGAGAGGAGTTAACAGACAATAGTCCAGGTTGCCTTACATGGATAGTTGGTTTTCAAAACATCAGAAGTCCACAGAATTGATGTTACAAACATTTCTGTATTAATGTTCATTTTGATTAGAGACCTGTCTGATCCTGACAGCTTCCTGTCTTGGATTCTAAGAAGAAATTGAGCATCTTTGGAGTTACTCCAGTTGTGGTGAGACAGCCACCAGACAAGAATTGCCTCTCTTCATCTGCAGACAAATTACTGTCCAGAAAAGGACACACTTGCAGAGTAGTCGACTGATTATATCTGCCTAGGCAGAGTAATCAGCCCTTAACAATTCTGCATCACTAGGTCTGTCAGATGATCCTGGGCCAGAAGACTGAATATCAGATGCTCCAATGTTTCCAGGTGTTCAGTGGTCTCTATAAATTGGCTACGTTTTAGAAGCTATGCTTTGTGCCTCCGATAATTTCAGTTAACTCAGTCATTCTGGATTTCTTATGGGGTTGAAGACTTATACTCTCATAGCCAATCCTGGCTATTTACTTTGAGAGAAAAGATTTGAGAGGATGTTTTTCAGCTGACATTCATTCTAAAGCCAAAAAAAAAAAAAAAGGCCAGGTTCAGAACTAAGTCTCTTAGTTAGGAGAGATAACAGAGGTTCTGGTTAGTCAACAAAATGATGGAGTGGGTATTAGGTCTATCTTGTACCTTATCAATACAGATTGGTATAGTTATGCTCTAATTGTATTTTGAGAGAAAAGTTTTATTTTAACAGGAAGGGTGATATGTAGGAGGCACTAAGGTGTGAGGAGTATGGAGAGGAAGAGGAGAAGGAGAGGAGGATCTAGAAGAGGAGAGACGGGGGTGGTGGGGAGGGAGGGAGACATGGGTGCGGATGTTTGAGTGTCTCTGCCAGTCAAAGATAGATAGTTGATATATCTAGGTTGGGTATTGGGTTGCACTTCTGATTGATATTGAGCATTACCAAACTTAATAAGCCTTTGATCAACATTTTAAAAAAATGTATAAAAGTATAAAGGAGGAGGGGGGATGGAATAGGGTTTTCTGGGGAGGGGAAATGGGGAAAGGGGATGGCATCTGAAATGTAAATAAAATATCCAATAAAAATAAATAAATGAATAAATAAATAACTAGAGAAAGAAAGAAAGAATGAAAAAGAATTTATCATAAAATCAAATTGACCTAATAATTAACCATTAAATGGTATGGAATTATTCCAGCATAAGATTTGACTTTACAATGGCAACTATAAACTATATGGCTACTAACAAGAAATAGAAATAGCTAGGAAAGGACACTCATGACAAAAGCCTGGCTGTTAACAGTAAGTTCATGTGCACACACAAGCCAGGCTTGGGCGGCATTACTCATACTTGAGAAGATACATTTCTTCTGGTCTTTCTGGTAGTCGAAAGCTGTCTTTTCTGTTTCCTTGGAGCTGGGTGGGATTAGGATCATGCAGTTAGTTTTAGCCAATGAAGTGCATACAGAGGTGACCTGTATCAGTTCTGGCTGGAGACATAAAGAACTGATGCCTAATTCTTACCTCTCCTCTCCTCTTCTGCAGTAATTTTGAAGACCATGGGAGCCAGACAACATTCAACAGTGGGGGTCTCTGGTAGCGTGATGTATGAATAGTTGTAAAGAACAGAGTCTCTGCTGACCTGTGCTGGGAAAAAAAAGGATTATGAACTAGAAATAAATGTTTTTTATTAAGCTACTGAGACGTAATTTATTGCTGTAGTAAAACTTAGCTAGTGTGAGTAACACACTATTTTAAAACGTAAACTCACAACAAATGGGGGTGTATGAGTATATGCACGCGCACAAATGTATATGTTTGCTTAGCAAAATATCTGGGAAATGGTATTTTGAAATGCAAACTGTGACTTTCTCTGGCTGATGGATATTCATAATTGTAATTTTCATTCTCTACTCTTTTTCCTGAACTTTCTACAATAAACATGTATTGCTCTCTCACACACACACACACAAAAACACTGAATCTATTTTCATCTCGGAAAATAAAAGGCACATTGATACTATCTCAGGGGAGTAGTCTCAGTTGTTGGAGGGCTAATGCTTACACTCTTTCGGCTGTTATTTGGTGAGAATAATCATCTTTCAAGCATGCTCTTCTCAGTAAACAAGCATATCGTGGTTGGGTAGGAATGTTTTCCCTCTGGACTAGTACTGAGAAACCTAGCGTTGAAATGGAGCATAAGATTGCCAAAGTGGATAGATGTCAAATTAGGCAGGCCTTGAATGTCGGGCCACAAAAACAGAGACCAGGAAGGGGAGAAAAGAGAAGGGATTGAGTGAAACCCTGAGGCCAACTGGCCCACAACACCCTGCCTGCATTCTATCATGCCCTAGGGTTCAATGTCTGGGGCTAGAAAGGCAATAGAGTCAAAGTCTGTGAAACCAGCAATATAATTTAAGATGATATTTGCATTTGTACATCGAGTATGACTCATGCTCTGATGGAGTTTAAAAGAATGAAAAGGGGTGAGTCTATCTTTCAAAATGGAAAGTGAAAGCAGAGACTTGGGTGCTCACACAGGAAGAGACCAGCACCTCCTGTCCCTTAGCCTGTGCTGTGGCTATCCTGGCTCCAGCATAGCTCTGCTCAGAGCTTCTTTAAATAGGCCAGGGTTGAAATGTTTGGAAACACTGGACAAAAACTGAACCTAGAAGAGAACTTGAAGATGAGGCCATTTGTGGTGTTCAGTTCATTTTCCTGTACCACCTAGCAATTTCTAGAGACTTCTGGAATGTCTACACTGACATCTAGTCCAGCTCCAGGGAATCTGCCTTTCTCTGCTGTCATCCATGGGTATGTACCCCAAAACAGATGCCCATACATACACATAACTGAAAATAAGATAAATCTCTAAAAATATGTATTAATAAAAGATACTGGAGGAAGTGAGGGGAGAGGACACAAACCCATCTTGTGATGTGTGTGTTAAGATATGTCTCAGTTCCAAGTTCATGTGCCTGGTGCCCAGGATGATGGGCAGAACTCTGAAAGTCACATTTCTGTTCTACCAACTGCTTCTCGGTTGTTCTAGTAAAAGGGAAAATGAGAGGAGAGTTGCCAGATAAAACACAGAAAATCCAGGCCACTGTAAACATTTAGGTCAGCATCAAATACAAGTTTTAGTGTCTGTACATCTCAAAAACTGCATGGGGTAGATTTATACTAAAAATGACATCTATAACAAAGTTAAAATTTAGTTTTAACTTGGAATTCTGTGTTTTTATTTCTGTACCTTAAATCCATGAGAGAAGTTCTGACAGTGGCTTCCAGATCGATCCCCTTTCCACTACAGCTGAACAGGTGGTAGAAGTTACTGTATTGGGAGGCCAGTTCCACTCCTGTCCCTTCCTACTTCGTTCCTGCCACTACACTGAGGGTGGGAGGGTCTCAGCTGAGCAGAATGCACTTCACAGAAGTCTGAGATTTCACTCAGAGATAATTCTAACTTTTTCCTATTCTCCTACCATTAGTGGTGGGAACTGCACCCTGAATTCATTGCGCCTTGATACACAGAAAACACAATCAACTTCTTATACCTTTTGTGTCCTTGCCTCGCAGGCCTGGATAGCTCACCATGGGTGAGATGAACCTAATGTAGGCAGAAGTGAGTGGTGACTTAGACATGCATGGCTAGGGCCCAGTTTGTCCACCGGGCCTCCTTCTAGACGTTTCCTTAACAACCAAAGAGCAATCATTCTCATTAAATTTCCTCGGTGAAAATTCACTGGTGGGTTTGTTACACTTGCGTTGGGCCAGCCTGATGAGAGCATCTGCAACTAATTCTGGAAGCAAAAGGAGTACCATGGGGGGGGAACAAAGGAGAGAGCTCCAGAAAGAAAGCCATCAGGCTGGTGACATTGTAAGGAATGGGAAAACACAGCAGAGAAGGAAAAGCTTTGGAAGAAGAGAGTTCCAGAGCTTTGTATGCACAACTTTCACACTTCCTGATATGGGAATGAGAATGATGTTCCAAGGACTGGTGTCCAGATAATAAATCAGTGATGTTAGAATGTGACAAAGGCTCAGGCAAAGAAACTGGCCTGAAAAAGAATGGCCATAAGTAGAAAGATGATTAACTGTGTCAACATGGCTCTAGGGAACAAGAAGGGTAAACTCATCCCCTTTCTGTAAAAGCAAAGGTAACTGCCTGGGGGAAAGACCATCCCCTAAGTCACCCAGAGGGGGCTGACCAGGAAAGGTTTTAATGTGAATCGAAGTCCCCCTATAATGGATCAGGGCCCATAAGGAGAAGAAGGCATATGATGGCTATTCTTGGTTCTTAACTTGACTATATCCAGAATTAACTAAAACTCAAAAATGGCTGGACACTTGAAAGGACCTTAGAGGTAGAAAGACACATCTCTAATCCATATCTTTTAAGGTGGGAAAATCCACCTTTAATCTGAGCCACACTTCCTGCTGGCATAAATACATAAAGGACAATGAAGATGGAAGCTTACACTCTGCCTGTTTGCCCTCACTTTCCCAGGCAAGTTCATTTCTTTACTGGCATTAGAGCCTAATTGTTTGGTATTCCAGCATATACTGAAGACCAGCTGAGATAGCCAGCCTTGTTTGTAAACTGAACAACTACTGGATTCTTAGAACTTCTCTTGGTAGACAGCCATTATTAGACTAGCTGGGCCACAATCACAGCCTGTAAGTTGATAAATTTGTGTGTGTGTGTGTGTGTGTGTGTGTGTGAAATGAATTCTATATATTAAATACATACACACACACACACACACACACACACACACAAACATATTTATCAACTTACAGGCTATGGTCCTGTTAGTCTAATAACGGCTGTCTACCAAGAGAAGACGTTCTATTCCTATAGAGAACCTTGAATAACACAGGTAGGTGTTTGATAGCATTTGTATATACAGACTACAATGAAAGAGGATCACAGGGGGTGGAGCCAACCTGAGGAGGCAAGTAAATAGCAAACATTTTTTAAAACAGCATTTAGAAAGAATAGGATAGGAATGAGGGCAGGAGAGCAGGACTGTTGGGCTTGAACATCAATGAAGTGTCAGGCAGAGGAATGATACAGATCCTTCCTAGTGTCCTGGAGGTTTGAAAGTGTTATGATCTTTCCCTCAAAATTGAACAGGGTAATGGGAAAGCTCGTTATGATTTCTATTGCTCCCAACCTCCTACAAGTCAAATTTAATGCCTCTAGCCTTCTGTGAGTGCTCCTGTGAACAGAGAACAGCAACCTTCCAAGGGCTGTACTTTTAAATAACACTGATTTATCTTTGTGTAACTCTAGAGACCAAAAGTCAACATGGATCACACTGAGTTAAGATGAACTTGGTGACAAGGCTGCCTTCCTAGAGGATCTGGGAATGCCTGCCTTCTGTTTTTCTAGTATCTGGGGGTAGCCTAGATTCCAGACTTCAGCCCTGCATGGTTCTAACCTCTTTTATCACAAATCCTTCTATCAAGAAGCCTAGATGCTCCTCAGACACTCCTTGTTCCCCATTGTGTTTTTATTGACTTTTCACTCTAACCACTCCCAGCAAAACACAGGCTCATCCCTTTGTTACAGAACTTGTAACCGAGTCTTTCATAGAATCTAGAATAGTTACATGCGTTTCCTGGTGACCTCTGGGAAATAGGAAGCCTGCATTTTAGGGCAACACTATAGTGCATATTACAGGGACTACAACAGAGTGTCATGGTGTCAGTTTGACTGTGAAACGTGAAGAGAAATGGCTTTCCTATTTAAATTCCCTAAGGTGGCTGGAATTGTCATCGGAGGGTCATCTTGAGCTCTAGCAAGGGTGACAATGACTATAGAGAAGCTAGTTTAGGTGTCCCTTCCCTCTGTACTAAAGGCAACTCACATGAACAGAAGTGACAAGGGGGCATTGAACCCAATATAACAAGAATCATTACACTTGGAAATTAGCCATTAGCCCTGGAATTCAGGTAAATGGTAAGTGATAGGCAGGGAAGGTTTGGGAGAGAGTGGTGTTCCTTATGGAAGCCACCCTGACCCTTCTGTTTTGTCCTGGGTGTTGATGATGCCAGAGCCTTTTATAGATCTCTTGCCTAAGGACAGAAACTCCTCCATGGAGAAACAGCTAAAAACACAGGTCAAGGGCAAGATGGTACCTCAGACACTATACTAACTTGGCAGCCAGGATTTTTGGTCTAGAATATCTGCCAAATTGTCCATCAGGAAAGGTTTACTGAATATGTTAAACTAGAAAAACACATGTCTACTTGCTCACAGACCCTCTATCTAACTGACTACTATGCAACAAAAGTCAGATGTCTGAGTACTAACTTCCCAACCCAAGGAATCAAGGAACACTGAGAGTGGATCCAGAGAAACATCTAGAGGGAGGCCTAGAGGACAAACTGCCCCCTAGCCTTGCATGTCCAAGACATCATTCACTTCTACCTACATTAAGTTCATTTCACCCTTGGTGAACCACCATCCAGGCCTGTGAGGCAAGGACATATGTGCATACATGCATGCACACACTCATAAAGGCGTACATGCATACATGTGCATGGCAGACTCATCATTCTCTGTCCTAACTCATCACACTTCCTGCTGCATAGCATTTTCACACAGAGCATCATCTCCAGATGTTTCTACTCTAGTCTATTGTCACACCACACCCCTATTTTTCAAATGAAGAAGCAATCTCCAGAGATTATGTGACCTAATGGTAATGACTGAACTCTATGAGTTCTATGAGCTGTTCACTGTGGTTGTCTTTGGGATGTGGTGACGACGGCTAGCCTCTGCCCTCAGAGGACACCAAGTCAGGGAGAGTGCTGGTTGTGAGGTGAGTACTGAGGATGTGACAATGAAAGCATTGCACGAAGCAGTGGAGAGACAACATTCAGAGGGGCTAGAGAGAAGAACGTTCTTGGGCAGTGGTGGTGTCAACAGTGCTGAGATTGGAAAAGCAGAAGAGGGAGAAAGGAGGAGGAACAGAGGTGGAAAGGGGTGGCAGAGATGGAAAAGTCACAGTTTTGCTTTGAGAACAATGAACCTGCAGTTGAGGTGGTGATGGTTAGTTCTAGCTGACAGCTTGGTCCAATTGGGCAATCTCTAGGGCATCACTACAGAGGAATGATATTGGGAGGAGGATGAGAACTTGCCACTAATGAAGCTGACACATTCCTGCGGTACAAAGAAGTGTGAGGAAGGCAGCAACCTTGCCTGTAAGCCTCTTTCTTTGCCGAGTGAGGTTGTCCCTCATGTCTGCCATTGCCCACTGATATCATATCCCAGATGCTTCAGTCTTTCTATGGGGACTCAGTATCAGTTACTCTCCAGGCATTCAGCACCAGACTTTCTATGTGAGCTTTCCTTCTTACTGTGTCAATACCCAACACAAACAACCTAAGGACAGAGTTGCCTTCATGGCAGAGAAGGCACCTTGGCTAGAGTGGGGCACCCTGTAGACACAAGAGCAGGTAGCAGCAGCCTCTCATGTGGCACTAAGTTTGGCTGGAATCCCACAAGTGAGTACAAATTTTATTAGCTCCAGTGCCAGACACCCACTTCTGCTAACTGGACCACACATCTCAAAGATTCTATACCTCCCCTAAACAGTGGGCTGGAGATCAAGTGTTCAAACACATCAGCCTGAAGGGGATTGAACCATATAGGCACCTGTCTGTGTTCTCTGCCTCTCCACCATGTAAGTAGCTACTATGAGATTATCCAGCCTGGATCATGTAATACGGGTCAACAATTCCCTTGTATAACATATATTATATTAATTTTGTTCCTCAAACTGTAGCATATGACCCTGTATGGGATCACATAAGTGAATATACAAGAAGTCATAAAATCTCTCAACAGTAGGTTTCTAAGCGTACGTACATCCACTAAGACTTAATCCAAAAGCAAACGTATAATGAATCTGAGGTATCTCTGGCTGTGTTTATCTGGGTTGCATTGCACAAGTTGGCTATGGTGTTAATTCTTAATGCCCAACATTCTCTGTGCACACAATCATGTGACGTAGCAACAGCAAACCCCTAAATTCAGATTCAACACCACTATATATTATGAATTATACTGTTTTAACTGTGCAAACTTGTCTGCTTTTATAGAAACATGATGGTTTAATTATAGCCACTTTGGGCTCATCATGCCCTTGAGTCAAGAGGCAAGAATAAAACAGTAACAGTGTTACCAGGGTGACTGTTCTAGACTTCCAAGGGAAACTGGAATAGTGTTCTACAGTGGGGGCAAGAAAAAGTTTGTCTGGAGTACAAGAAATCCCTTAGGGCATCTCCTCAGAAATACCATATTGTTAATGACTATGGGAAATGACAATATAATCCAGGCAGTGTGAGGAATGGCTCAAATCCTTCAGGAATGAAGATTTCCTTTACCTTTTCAGGTAAAGAACAAGACCTGCTGAAGGGAGTGGGAATATAGAATGGATAGAAGACAGATGTAAATATTATCTATGACCTTATGCCAGTTACAGAAATGTACTGTAGTTGTAGTGAATGTGCCTTTCCCATTTTGTTAATATATATTTGTTAATGTAATATATATGTGGTGGTTTTCATGAGAATGACTCCCATAAGCTCATATTTTAGAATGCTTAGTCACCAGGGAGTGGAACTATTTGAAAGGGATTAGAAGAATTAGGAGGTATGGCTTTGTTATAGTAGGTGTGGCTTTATTGGAGGAAATGTGTCTCTAGAGATAGGTTTTCAGGTTTCAAAAACCCATACCAAGCCCAGTTTCTGTCTCCTCACCATATCTCTTTCTGTCTCTCTATCGCTATCTCTCTTTATGTCTATCTCTCTCCTTCTCCCTTTCCATCTTTATCTCCATTCTCTATCTCTTTCTCCATCTCCACCTCCATCTCCTCCATCTCTTTCTCCATCTCCACCTCCATCTCCTTCTCCATCTCCATCTCCATCTCCACCTCTATCTCCACCTCCATCTCTTTATCTATCTCTTTCTCCATCTCTCTCCATCTCTCTCCATCTCCATCTCCATCTCCATCTCCATCTCCAT
>JANHMN010000615.1:0-17584 GCA_030674055.1 Rhabdomys pumilio
TTGCCATGCAAGAACACTGACACTGTGGGGCTGGGGGCTGGCACAGGTGTGTGTGTGTGTGTGTGTGTGTGTGTGTGTGTGTGTGTGCACGTGTGTGTGCATGCACACATGCTTGCTTTTCGCACATAACACACACACAATGTAGCATGAAAGAAGGCACTATGGCTAGGGTTTTAGTTGGGCTTGGGTGAGCAGGGCTGAATTTAGGTGTAGAGATAGAGAGGTGATTTAAATGTATGGACTCATCAGGCGGTGGTGGCACACGCCTTTAATCCCAGCACTTGGGAGGCAGAGGCAGGCGGATTTCTGAGTTCGAGGCCAGCCTGGTCTACAGAGTGAGTTCCAGGACAGCCAGGACTACACAGAGAAACCCTGTCTCGAAAAGTCCAAAAACAAACAAACAAACAAACAAACAAACAAAAACCCAACCAACCAACCAACCAAACAAACAAACAAAAAAACCAAACAAATGTACGGACTCAGATTACAAAGCTGAAGTACTTCCTGTATCCAGACATCCCTTCGAGCAGTGGAATGGGATACACCCATGTATCTGTGTCCACTTGTGTACATGGGAAGTATGAGGGTACCTAGAAGCATTTAGGGAAAGCCCTGTGTGAAGAGGGTACAGTAAAGGGACCCCCATGAAGTGACCTCACTTCCTTTATAATGACCCAACAATGCAGAGCCCTGATAACCAGGAGGCCAACTGCATAGAGACAGCCCAGCAGGCTCACTTGTCCGTGAGCTTAGAGAGAGCAGGATGTTCTCTTGCTGTTGTTGGAGGACTGGAGACTCAGGTCTCAAGAAAGATAAGAGTGAGGACCATGGAGGGATCTGGAAATTTGTGAATTTTTCTTGCCTCCAATGCCTCTGGCCATTTGCCCAGAAGGAAACAGACTTGACCCAGGACAGCCATGCCCAGGACCAAGCAGACAAGGTACCCTCTTGGAACTCTCAGAGTTTCCCCTAGTTTTGCTCTCTGTGTTTGACACTGTAGTGATTGAGGAAGACTAATAACCACTGAGAATGTTGCAGACCTGTGTTTGTTTAAACCATCTACCGTGTTGTCACTTCAGGGTGAACATGAGTGTACCTCAAAGGACATGAAAGAGGCCTGTAAAGAGTCCCGCGTCACTGCAGACATGGTGAAAAAGCTGGTGAACCACCTGGTGCCATCCCTGCTGGGCGGAGATCCCTGCTTTGCTACTGACTTCCTGTACTTCTACAGAAAGTTCACTACCACACAGCATGTGGTGGATCTCCTGTTGAACCGGTGAGTGCCCACCTCCAAGGCCACAGGTCTGAGATTCTCTTGTTGGTTCTTGAAAGCACTGTTTCTACTTCTTGTACCCAGAAGTATGGAATGAAAAATGCATCTCCCAGGCTTGGCCCAAGGGAGGTGCTGTCCAAACTGGGACCCTAATGAATGTAGCTGTCCTCTGTACCTTAAAGAAGCTTTCTATCTTTTGCCCAATATTTCTGAGGCCTTGGTGGAAGCACTTCTCCCATTTGTAGAGAACGTTCCAGAATTCCTACTGAAGTACCCAATATAGATGTGTCCAGAGTGGAGACCTATGGAGGGCAATCTGAGAGACCTGTGATCACTGAGATGTCTGAATAGAGATGTTTGTGCTCACCCATTGCATAAACATCTTTGAAGCACCTACTGTATTCAGGTGAACTAACAATTCTGAGAGCAGACAGAACTTTCAGGTTCTGTATTTTGACTCATGTTAAGGTAGTCACCTACCCCTTAGATGACTTTTAGGTGGGGCCTGTGATTTTACAGGTGACATCTGTTCTGGTCTCCTCTAGGTATGCAGACTTTCGCCCAGATTGTAAAGAGGATGAACAAGTAAAGAGGTAAGTGAGCTTTGCAACAAGAGGAAGGACTTGGGTCTCCAGTGTGGGGTCATTTGGGTTCCTAAGGTAAGGAACAGCCAGTGCTTTGCTCTCGTTCTTCTCCTGGATTCTAGTACCATACTGTTGTCCAAGCAGTGCCTGCAGGATGAGAATTGCGTGACCATGGTTCTTGCAAGTGGTGAGATGGGGGAGTCTGGGGCCTAAGTGCCACTATGAGACTGTCCATATACCAGGCCATGCCAGGAAGCTTGCTCAGCTGTTCTGAACTAGAGGCTGGCAATGAGGTATGTGAGGCTCCCTGCTCACTAGGACCTCACAGCCCTGCTCACAGCATTCCTCTGCATAAGGCTGGATCTCTTCCTTGTAGTCCTCCCTGTAGGCAGAAGCCAAGGGAAGGTTGTAGAAAGAAAGGCCTGGCCATCGACTGTGTTGTCCATCCTCTCTCCCCAGAATGCTCTGTTCTTTCCTGGACATATGGATAGACAAATACCCTGAGGAGTTTTGTCAGACGTCAGACCTCTCTATTCTGAGAAAGCTGAAGGCCTACCTGATTGTGAACATGCCCTACTCTGATCTGAATCTTCGTGTTCACCTGCTTCTCGTGGATTTGCAAGGAATCAGAGAGAGCCAATGAAGAAGACTCAGGTAGGTGTTTGAAGCCCTGTGTATGAGGTTCAGTACCTGGTGTGCTGGGGATGGCTTGAGATTCTCCTGTTTGCAGGAGGTGCCACTCACCCTGGCCTGGGCTCATGAACTTTTATAGGACACAGTCGAGATTCCCAGCAAACATGGTCTTCTCTTTCTTTGGAAAGGCTGAGAGATCTCATCTTCGGTATCTTGTCTCTTGCATCCCACCACCACTTCTCCACAAGCCTGCATTTGCTTCAGAACTGTCTTCATCCTTAGATCTGGGGAGTCACACATCTGGAGATTCAGAGATTGAAGTGTGGTTTCCATCAGTGAAACTGCGGCCAGAACCAGCTTGTTCACCAGATACAGAGAGCCCCAAATCCACCAAAGTGTTCTACTGTTAGAACTAGCAGTCAACCCAACAACCTGCTAGCAGCTGTGGAACCTGTGTCTCACCATGTCAGCAGACACAGTGGTCTTTCACACATCTCGCCTTCCTGCAGTGGGTCTACCTCCTTAGAGAATGACTTTGTCACCCCCTATCACCAATAAGGGTCTCCTTGTTCAGACAGTACCCAACTGAATTATTTCCTGATTTCAGTGAAGTAGCTCTCCTTACCCTGCATCCAGCTCTCACATCCCCCTGAGAAATAGCCTTTTTACTCCTTTGATTTTTCCAATGATTCATGATATTAATTGTTAGTTTTAATAAATTGTTAGCATTTGTTTTACTCCCTAAATTGTGGTTATGATGTTCATTCAGCACGCGTGGACAGGGCTCAGCAGTATACCCAGGCAGACTACACTGGTTTGGTGAGAGGCTAAGTAGAGACAGATTATCCTACAGGGAAAGAGGCAAAAAGCTGGTTGCTTGACAGAGGCTGAGTGAATGCCTGAAAGTGGTACATGAAAAGAAAAAGTTGAGGCTGCTCACAATTTGCTGGGGTCCTCTTGGCCAAGGTCATGTGCTTTGAGGTCCAATTGACCAGGCGTCCATGATAGGGGATTATGGTTTAGTTTCAGGAAGGTGGGAAGGGTGGAGAGAGGGGAGAGAGAGAAGGGCTAGGAGGTGTTGAGCAGTTCACACCCCACTGAGTCAGGAAACAGAAGAGAATCAGGGTGCTTTGCTGACTTCTGTGTTTCTTTCCAGACCAGTGGATAGTGCTGTGTATATCCAGTGTGTGCATTCCCTCATCAGTGAACCCTCCTCAGAAACTCCACCCCGGGACACACAGGTGCACCTCACCAAGCTCCAGAATTTCCTGAATGCACTCAGCTCTACAGCGACATTGAACTAGAAGCATACAGAACTGAGTAGGGTAGAAGAAAGCAAAGGAGGACAGAGCGTTGGGTGGGTGGAGCAGCTACAGGCTTTGCAGTTTCATGGAAGTTGGGCTGGAAAGTGTTTACCTGGGAGGACGATAGGTGGAAGTGCCTCTCAGCCAGCATACATAGGCTTCCTGTGTTTTAGCACAAAGTAATTGTACTGGGGTGAAACAGGCATGGAACTCATGAGGATTCCTATGTGGTCTGTGTCAGTTTTCCAGATTTACTCAAGTATTTATATATTGCAACCGGAATAGCAGTGGCCCACTGTAGCAGAATTCTCCCCTATTTAATTGATTGGATAATAAAGATGACAAGAAGCCAATCGTTGGGTGAAAAGGAAGAGGCAGACCTTCCAGGTCTGAGAAAGGAAGAGGGGATGCAGGAGGAAGGAATGGCCTTTTTGACAGTGAGATTGGGAGTGAGAGGAGGCACGATGTAGACCTGGATCTGTTAGACCTGGTGGCAGCTTGTGCCACCGGAAGATTTCCAACATAGAATAGTCGATGAGTTTTTAGGATGGTAGATTCTGAACGCAGCAGTTGTGTCATCTGTTGATTTTAAACTAAGATGTTTTAAAATTCACATTGACTCAGGTAGGCCAAAGGGAAAGAACATATCTGGGGTGGAATTCGGCCAGTCTCTCAAATAGACAGACTGGGCAAGGATCGATCTCCAGGGATTGCAATGGAGTGCGGCTGGTGAAAGCCTACATTCCAGTAACCTTCTAGGAGGGTGTTCTCATCTCGGTAGGCTTTCTGGCACTCCCCCTCCAGAGATGTCCCCACCAGACTGGCTAATTTTTCTTGCCTGGGTTGCTGCCACACGAGCCCCATTTCATGACTTCCCATCTCGAGGTTAGACATCACAATACCCATTAACCCTTAAAATCAAAAATCTTGAAGCTTACGGTTACCCAGTCAGATTTATATATCCATAAATTCTCAATTCACAAGATGCCCACACAATAAATTCAGGGCCAGTTGATAATGATCCAAGCTGCCCATCCAGATCAGACAAGTTATCCCAATCATTCTATGCCTAGATGATATTTAAGACCACGCAGGATCAGGATCTTCTTCCTGTCTGTCCTCCATCTTGATTCCTTCTCACTTTCCCTCTCTGGAGATTCTCACTCACACTCTCCAACTCTTAGCTCTGCCTCCGCTTTCCCTGTCCAATGACAAGCCCTCTGTGGCACCAATATTTAAATATATTGTACAGGGAAAATCTTGCCATAGTTTTCACAGGGACTATATATTTTCATTTTGAAGTCTGCAGTAAATGTGGGTTACTGTTTCTCATTCTTCATGGTACACCAACTGGTCTGAGTCACGCTGGCCGTTTTTCAGACAGGGAAAGGTGTCTCATTCCACTTATGAATGAATAAAGTCCTCATCTCAGGCAACTGAAGTCACTTTATAGTCCTTTTGCATTTGCAAGTGACAGAGACTTACGGTGTTTCTGGTGTTGTCAGTGTTAATGGTGGTGGCTTCACACTGCCTTAAAAGTACCTTTAGTGTATTTAAACGTAGATTTGCAGGAAGCAGGGCCCGCAGCTGAGGCAGGATCACGACCCCAGCTCAGAGAAGGAGGCTCAAAATGCACTCAGAGAAGGAGGCTCAAAATGCACTCAGAATTCACTCAGAGAAGGAATTCTGCCAGTCTGTCTGTCTGTCTGTCTGGGACACCTGAAGGTCTGTGTCCTGAGGAGCATGGGGGCCTGCATGGTGCCTGCAAGGATGGAGAGTGAAGTGTCACTCCTGAACAGCTGCCTCTGGCTCACTTCAGACTCAGTCACTGGGAAAGGTTATTATGGGATGTACATAGAGTACAGACAGTCACTACCCAGTCACTGCTTTTTTTAGAAGTAGCTCTTATCCCGTGAAATCCGGGCTTGGGAGACTCATCTTCATAAAATCACTACACTGCTCTGAAAATGAGTTTTCTTCTGGGGTTCTCATCTGCTATGTCCTATTCTTCCACATGGGGGTAGTGCTGAGGAGCTGCTGCCTGCTCCAGGCTTCCTCTCTGGTTCTCTTTCCAGTGTCTCCCTGCCTGCTTTTTCTGCCTGCAAACTTTCAGGATAAAGGAGGGGACATCAGAGATCTCTGGGTATGTAGAACTGGAGGAGACTGCAGCAGCAGCCACTAGCTGCAGAGGGATGGCGACAAAACTATGGAGGGTGCACTTAGGTGAAGGGCCCAGATTCCTCCTTGGAATTTGGATGCTGTCCTCTGTCCATGGTTCTAAAGTACTTGTGAGGTCTCAACACAGCTGCAGACAATGCTAACTGTGAGATCACTGGCTCACTAAACCATTGGCCAAGGATATCAGACTGAGTGAGTGAATGGGTCAGCAGTGAATAACTCTGCGGCAGGAACTACTGAGAACGCAGAGTAAAGGTGGGACTCTGGGCATAGAAGGACTAGAGAAGTGGTGGGGACATTAAACAACAGAGTCTGGTGACATGACTGCATGACTAGATAACTTGCAGGAAAATCCAGGACATTTCCAACAGTGAAATGACTGGCATGGTGTGGCTCAGTTGCAGGATACTTGCTTAGCATGTGTGAGACCCTGCAGGGGATCACAGCATCACTCAGAAGAAAAACAACATTCTTCCAAAACCCTCATGGTTGTAAGGAGACAGTGGGCTGGAAAACATTACATCACATGGTCACTTTAAACACAGGGAACCTCAGGAGCTCTGCTCACTGTATTCGCTGCTTGCAGGGCAGCCATGGTGTGGCACTTATCCATGCTGTATGGGCACCAGCACTACCAACGTCATTTCCAACATGTCAACATTTACTTCTGCCTGCTTTTTGCCAGCTCATTTGCCAAAGGAGAAGCCACTTGGCATTTTCTCATTACTGAGGAGACTCTAGAGATGGCTCCTACTGCAGTATGTACTGATAATAAGACCACAAAGGTGATTCAGTTGTCCTCAGAGTGAGTGAGCCAATCTCCATGAGATCCAGGCTTTACTCCCCCAAGTGCTGGGAAAGGTGTGTGCTCATGGTGCTTTATTTTAAAAGCAGAAGCCTGCTTTTAAAGGAAAGTGGCAGAGCAAGGCATCTGAGGCTGCCCAACTTTAATTCCAGCACTAGGGAGGCAAAGGCAGGTGGCTTTCTGAATTTGATGCCAGCCTAGTCTACAAAGCTAGTTTCAGAGTTCTGGAATAGCCAGAGCTACATAGAAAATTCCTGTTTTGGGGGAGAGAGGGGAAGCTGGCAGGGGCTGAAGAGATGGCTCAGCAGTTATGAGAACTGGCTGCTCTGCTCTGCCCTGCTCTGCTCTTGTCAAGGTCCTGAGTTCATTTCCCAGCAACCACATGGTGTTACAGCCATCTATAGTGTTTAGTGTGGTCCGATGCCGCCTTCTGGAGTGTAGGCATACATGTGAGCAGACCATCCATGTACATTAAGATGCATAAACAAATGACAGAAGCTACAGGCTTAGCCTCCCTGTTGCAGCCCATTCAGTGTCACCAGCTGTTCACAGTGGACTCTGAGAGCAGATATGTCAACACATGTTTCCAATCTTCTAGGGCTGGGTATCCAAACCATCAGACTTCAGTTTGGAAAGCATGCTGCAAGGACTATCTAGATGGAAACTGACTCAACCGTCTCTGGTGTGAACCAACTCTAAAGCAGTGCTGTGGGTCAGCTTCCACTTGCTAAGCAGATGAGTGGGTGAGACAGCATTTTCTGAGAACTGCAACTGTCTTAGTGTTTTACCACTGTGAAGAGACTCTATGGCCAAGGCATCTCATAGAAAAAGAAAACCTTGAGTTTTCGGCTGGATTACCTTATCATAGGTCTAGTTCATTATCATCATGGTGGGAAACATGGCAGTGTGCAGGCAGACATGGCACTAGAAAAGGAGCTCAGAGTTCTACTTCTTGATTAGCAGGCAGTAAAAGGAGACTGTGTGTCATAGTGGGCATAGCTTGTGCATATAGGAGACCTCAAAGCCTGCCCTCAAGGTGGCACACTTCCTCCAACAAGGCCACACCCACTTGAACAAGATCACACCTAATAGTGCCACTCATATGGAACAAGCATTCAAACATGTGTGCCTAGAGGGCCATTCCTATTCTAACTACCACAGTAACCTTTCTTGATTGTACCCTAAAATGAACAAGAGGCAAGGAACTTGATCTGGTCCAGATAATCCCTACCCAAGAACGCTGGAGCAGATGGCTCTGAGATCATAGCATAGGCATGCATGCACACTCAGGCACCATATCCATGTACACACACACACACACACACACAGTGAGACAGAGACACCACCACCTCACAGTCATCTCCTCACACACTCAAGACAGAAGCAAAACTAAAGCAGACCCGCTTAGAGTAAGAATGGGTTAAGGCTGAGGCTACAAATGGATTTAGGCGGGAGGCACTTTTGAAATGCAGTTTCCTTGAACCCAGGACACAGTCTGCACATAGTCCTGCCTTGGGAGGTTGGGATGAGATAGGCTGGGGTAACAGTTCTACACATGACAGTCCAAAGAGAGCAGTTAGCATCTCAACAGTTCTTTGGAAAGTCTTGTCTAAGGATAATGTTCAGTGAAAGAGACCCCAGAAAATGACCTCACTTACCTGACCATAGACCTAACATAATGTGGAACCCTGATGGCCAGGTAGCCAGGTCAGAACCAGTTCCAGCAGGCTCATTTGTCTGGAGACCTTGTTAAACAGGGTGTTCTCTTGTTGTATCCAGAGTACACAAGGCTCAGGCGCCAGGAAAGCCCACCATGTGCCCCTTGCTACTTTCTGGAGCTGCTGGGTCTGCTGTTATGCCCACAAACTCCAGACATTTTCCCATGAGGACATAATGTAACACAGGACAACTCAGGGAAGGACTACACAGGGCAGTAATCCCTCTAATTCCCAGCTGAGATTTCAGAAACCCCCAATAGGATGCTTGTTTAACTTTGACAATTGAGAAGAAATTCTGTACCCTGTGGCATTGAGTCAGTTGGGAAGTGGCTACTATTTCCTGGCTGGACTTTCTCTTCATGATCTTCTGCAGGGTGAGCATGAATGTGCCCTGAAGGACCTGAAGGAGCCCTGTAGAGAGACCCGCCTCAGTGCAGACATGGTGGAAAAGCTGGTGAGCCACCTGGAGCCATCCCTGCAGGGTGGGGACTCCTTTGTCCCTGCCTTCTTGTACATATCCTGGAAGTGAGTGCCCCAGTTCAGAGGTCTCAGCCTCTCCTGAGCCGGTTTTCAGGGGCTTCTACCTGAATCTGAGCCTGTTTGTTCTCCTAGACAGTTGCTAGGACTCAAGGCATGAGCTCAGGCAGTGTTTATTGAGGATGTGGCCCTAGAGAGCTGAGGTCCTGACATGTGTGACTGTCCCCCATGTTGTAAACAAGCTCTCACCTGGAACCCTATTATCTGACACCACAGGCTAAGCAATATTCCCATCTGTACAAGAGGTGCTTGGATCTTTTTTAGTGTGTCCCAACATTAAGTATCCAGATCAGGGTTCCCTAAAGGATGAGCATGAACTGCCCATCCCAGATAGGTTTTTCCAGCTAATGGAGGCAGGCTCCACCAGAGCCTGAGCATAAGGTATACAGAGTCTCCCGCTCACTTGGACCTCACACCTCTTCCCATCATGCCCATGTGCTTACATTCTGATCATCCTCTACTTGAGAGTTCTCCGTGAGGGCTCATGGGAGAGCTGAGCACAGACCAGACCTCTGACTCTGCTGCTTCTACAGTGCCCCAAGCACATCTGTACCTTCCTGGAGACATAGTTGGACATGTATCCTGAGGATTTTTGCCCATCCTCAGATTTATCCAGTTTGAAACAGCTGATGATCTACTTGCTTCTCAACACGCCCTGCTCAGTCTGGCAGTCTGTGTCCATGTGCTTCTGATCCAGCTGAAGGATGACGAAACCGGTGATTCAGAAAGAAAGAATGAGGAAGCTGGGAGAGGTGAGGAGGATTCAGCACAGGGTGTTCTGGAGGAAGACTGATAGCTGCTCAAGAAACCTGTGATTCAGAAAGAAAGAATGAGGAAGCCTGGGTAGGTGAGGGTTCAGGACAAGGAGTTCTGTGGGAAGACTCATACACTGCTGTCACAGACCCTGGCTGTGCAAGACCTGGGTGGGGAAGAGAGAGGAAAGATGAAAGAGAAAGGAAAAATAAATGGATCAAGAGTAAATCCTATTAGTCTTGAAATCAATCCTGCACCAATCCCCCAGGTGCCAGATTCACATGTGTACCACCACATCAGGTTTGTATTGTTTTTACTGTTTGCTGTGGCACATGAGCTCACCAAAGGCAAACATGGCTGAACACTAGGCACAGAGCTAGGAAACTGATGGAGCCTCTCCACAGTAGTGTAGCTTCTGTTCATTGAGAAATGTTAAGTCATTTTCTTAGGGTCAGCTTTTGCCAGGTACTAAGTGGAGATGAATTGGTCAACACATTGCATTTATCTCTGTTGCACCCGTGGGCTGGATGCAGACTTGCAGTCCTCCTAAACAAGCCAGGTGTTGTAGCAGTCACCTGATCATAAGGTATACAGAGACCCCTGCTCACTTGAACCACACACCTCTGCCCACCATGTCCATGTGCATATGGCCTGATCATCTTCTGCATGGGAGTCCTCCATGAGGGCCCATGGGAGAGCTAAGCAAAGAGAGATCAGGCCTCTGCCTCTGCTCTTTATAAGGTCCCACAAGCCATCACTACCTTCCTGTAGGGTTGTGGGTCCCATGTCTGCTCCTCCAGAAGGCCTGACTGCTTGGAGAGGCAGGATATGGGAAGTGACTGACCTTACTCCATGCTGACTCCAGGTGAGCGTCAGGCTGTAGTGAAGCCCCTCAATACGGCTCCGAGGTGGATTAGTTTCATCTGAGGTGCAGGGCAGCTGCTGCTGGCTCAGGGAGTCCCCAGGCCTGCAAGGAGGTTGGGGCCATCTAGTTCTCAGGCTCTTAGACATCTAGGCGACACTGGAAGCTGAAGAAGAGCTGAGAATGGAATGGAGGCCCCACAGGTTGGATCTAGCCCAGGCCCTGTGGGAAGGGGGCAAAAATAGGAGGAGCTCAGGCTGGTCCTGCAGGGAAAGTCTTTGGCTTCATGGGTGGCAGGCTTGAGCTTGGTGGTAGTCATGGCTGGAAGTGCAGAGAGGCCTTCTATGGGAGATTAGATGGCGGCTCTACAGGTGAAGGCCTTTTCCATGGCTCCTCTCCACAGCGGATCCCCATGAAAAGAAACAGTCCACGGTACTAAGACATTTATTGTCATGGTGGAAAGTGGATGTGTAAAACCATACCCCCTTTCTCAGGGTGGGCCTGAGGAGGTTAAATACCTTTTGCAGGGAGGAATGCCTGGAAAGGAAACCTTACTGGATAGGCCCTCCAAGCCTTTTATGTACTTCATTAAAATGAAGATGTGTCTTGAGCCTATATGATCAAAGGTCATGTCATCTACATATGAAGGGCCTTGGGGCTCCACTACGTGACTGATAGCCACAAGTCTATGGGGGCCTGCAGCTGTCAGGGTCCTGGTGCCCCGGAACAGGCAAAGCTCCTATTGTCCCTTAAGGGGCTTCAAGCCTTAGCTCAACCCAGGACCATGCTACCTTTCACTGTCCCACAACTTCCTGTAGATATGGATGGACAAGATTCCTGAAGATTTTTGCCAGGCCTCAGATTTATCCATTCTGAACCAGCTGATGGTCTACTTGCTTCTGAACATTTCTTGCTCAGATTTCCTGGCAGTCTGTGTCCATCTGCTCCTGATCCAGCTGAAGGACAAAGAAGCCAGTGACTCAGAGAGCAATGAACAGACTCAGGTTGGTGTTTGAGCCCTGTGTGTGAGGTTCAGTACCTGGTGTGACAGGGGTGGCTTGAGAGGCTCCTGTTTGCAGGAGCTGTCACTCTGTCCTGGCCTGGGCACATTAATTTTTGTAGGACACTCTCGAGATTCCCAGCAGACCTGGTCTCCTCTTGTGGGAAGCCATGGCAAGGCCTTACTCTTGGCAAACTCTCACCCTTGGCTCTCCTCTACTATTCTTCTTTCTGCTTACCTTCCATGATTCACTTGTCAGTTCTCAGAACTTCAAACAAGGCCTCATAGCAACCCACCTTAGTAACTCTTCCTTCTAATCTCTAGATTTAGCCAACATCCTGCTAGATAGATGTTTTTAGAACCCCTGGTAATGGCAAGGCTTTGTGAGAACAACAGGTATAACTTAGTTAAATCCCACAGCTGCAGCTAGCTTCCTCCACCTGCAAAGCCCTGTTTCCTTTCCTATCCCTCCCCATATCCTGTTTTCAGAGTATATAACCTGTGTAAAGAATAAAATCTTTGCCAGCTTGATCAGACTTCTTGACTTGCTGTGACTTTTTATTTTCTCACGCATCTCAATCCTCTCCGCAGGGCCCAAGAGTCCAACTTGATTGTCCAGCTGGACTGCAGAAGTGGCGCCCATCGTGGGGCACTGAGATCCCCAGAGGGTACCACCACCCCACCTTTGAGTGACAGAGGAGCCAGCATTCAGGATTCTGGGAGTTCCCCGAAGCTGAGACAGGCATTTGGTGAGTAATCAGGTGGTGCATTATACAGACATGGGTCAGAATATTTCTCAGCAAGATTTATTCATTTCAGGACTTAAGGATTCCCTTGAGACCCAGGGAGCCAGGGTTGAAGAGAATGACTTAAAGGGATTTTTTTTTTGATTTTCTGGTTTACCTTTGTCCCTGGTTCCCCCAAGAAGGAACTATTGATCAGAAGAAGTAGAAGAGGGTGGGTGATTGTTTACAAGATTATTATAAGACCTTTGGTCCAGAAAAGGTCCCTGTTAACAGCGTTTAGTTACTGGAATCTCATTCATGACCTATTAAAGATTCACAATAATTGGCCTGATGTTCAAAATGTCATTGAAGAGGGAGAGAGGACCCTATATCAGAGTGCATGATCACTCTCTCAGAATTCCTGTCCTGAGGGTCCCCTACGTGTAGAAATTTCTCTAAAGGTACCTTCAACTTTGCCCACTAAATCCATTAAAGCCACCCCTCTTTATTTCTCGAGGATGAAGGTGGAGAGGAGCCCCTTGATCTGGGAGAGTCAGCCGCCCTTGACAAGGAGGCTGCTGGATATCACAATCCGGACTGGCCCCCTCTCGAGAAAACTGTGGCTCTTTCAACCTCCAAAAATCCTGAGCCACTCTCTAATCAACTTCTCCCCCCTTTCTATCCCCCTCTGCCCTATCCATCTTCCCCTCTTGATCAAGTTTTTCTAACAACACCCCACCTCCTGCAGGCAAGCTCCATGGCTACTGCTGACTTGAGTGTCCTCACCAATTGGGTCCATAATCGCCAGGAACAACTTTCACTTTTAAAATCTCTTTGTGACCTGGATAAACAATTAGCAGATCTCTCCTTCCCCCCAGGCCAACAACATTTTTTTCATGATGGGCCCCAGTCCCTTGAGAAGAAAACTGGAAAGGCTCCTCACACCGTGCTCGCTTTTCCACTTTCACTTCATAGCGGTGTCTGTTCTCTGAGACACAGGTGACGAGCCAACTTCTAGTGAGGCTCACTCTCGTTATCCTAACCCCAATTCATGAGGATGAAGATGATGGGGATTCTGTGTCCACAGCTGCCCCTGAGAGGCTGACAATAGACTGAGATACCCTTGTGTATACATCTCTTAATTTGTCAGTTCTGGAAAAACTTAAAACAGCCACCTCGAAGTATGGTCCAATGGCCCCTTTTACCTTAGCCTTACTGGAGGCCTCTACTGAGGCTTGGTTAACTCCAAATGAATTTTTTCCAGCTGGATCATGGTGCACTGGAGGGAGGAGATTATGTATTATGGAAGGCTGAATTTCAAGAAGCAGCTCGTAACCTGGCCCTTTGTAATGCCAAACCCCGATACCCGTGATTGGACGGCTGCCAAACTTATGGGCGAACCATCTTACAATACACTCCAGGCCCAGAGACGTTATACACCAAGTCTCTTGGCTCAGGTTCACCAAGCGGCAGTGGGAGCTTTGAGGAAACTCCCGCCTAAGAATACTGCTTCAGGAGCATTGACTAAGATCAGCAGGGTCCTGTGGAACCTTATAGTAGTTCTGTTAGCCACTTGGAGAAGACAGCTCACCGCCTCCTCGGGCCTCAGGAAGACAACAGCCCCTTTATTATCATTGAGCATCGTCTTTCCATTGTCTCCACCAAACACATAGATGGGATCCTTCTATGCTACGACTGTGTGTTTGCTGTGCCAGGTGCCCACGAATTGTGGCAGGGTTGGAGGTGCTGCCAGCGATGCACTGTTTTGAAGGGTCTAAAGTTGAGCATCAGATACTCAACACTGTCTGAGCAGCTATGATCAAAGTCGACGCTTGGAGCCACCTTGGAGAGCACCCCTCCTGTCAAGGCCCCGGGCTTAATGGAGCCTCCAGAGCCTCCTAAGCGGGCCATCCCGGGCTCAATCTTGACAGGCCTCCAGGTTGCAGAATTCATGGCCACTGCCTGGGCCGAGCCTAAGGGCCATACTTCCCAGCCAGGAGTCTCAAGCCCCAGCTGAGGATGCTTTCCCTTGTTCTTCTTCCACAGAAAATGCTCCCCCCAAGAATGATGATCCTGCCACTGATGGTGATCCTGTTTCTGACCGGCTCGCCCATCAAACTGACACGGCCATTGACTAACATCCATCATCCCTTCACAGCAAACTCCTCAAAGAAATCCCACATAAAACTTCCTCTGTCGCCATAGGACCTAATCCAGTTTTGGTCCCTCACCAACCTGCTCCACCTTCCAACTCTCAACTTCCTCCTCCTTCTTCACATTTCTCCTTCACAGGATCATGCCACGCCATAGTCGACTTCCTCGTTAACAGCAGTTTCTCGTCATTCTTCTTCACATCTTGTCTTTTCCCTGGTAGAACAGACATTTGCTGCCATCAATGATTCTCACCCAGAGCTCACACAAGAGTGCTGGCTTTGCTATCATTCTTCCCCTCCTTTTTATGAAGGAATTGCTATCCCCCGTAATAATTTTACTCTCTCCACAGAACATAGTTCCTGCCGTTGGCAACATTCCTCCTTTTTTTCTTTGGAGATGGTCTCAGGATCTGGTACCTACATCATCCCTCCCAGAAACAAGCTGCCTCCTACCTTTGCTTGCTTATGTAATCAGACTCAAACCTCTTGTAACTTTACAGACGAGGATACATGGTGGGCCTGCTCCTCTGGACTCACTCCACACATACACCTTACCACCTTTAAGGCTTCGAAGGATTTTTTTTGTACAGGTTCTCCCGCAGTTAGCCTATTCCTCCTCAGATGACTTTTTCCACTTATGGAACCAAGAGGAGCATCTTTCCTGGACCTCACCCTCAAGACAGGATGAAATTCTCCTCCGACAAAAGCAAGAGCCCATTATTGCAGTGAATGTTGCAGTCATCTTGGGGGCTGGGGACAGTGGGCACTGGGACTGGAATTTCCTCCCTTGTCCTCTCCAACCACTACTACTCTGAGCTTAGTGCCACCATTGATGAAGATGTTAGAGGGCTACAGCAGAGCACTGAAGCCCTTAGTGAGTCACTTTCCTCTTTAGCTAAAGTTGTCCTTTAGAATAGACGAGGCCTAGATCTCCTGCTCCTTCAACAGGAAGGACTCTGCCCCGCTTTAAAGGAAGAGTGCTGCCTCTTTGCAGATAAATCAGTGGTGGTAAAAGATAGGATGCACAGAGTTCAAGAGGGCTTAGAGAAAAGATAAAAAAAGAAAAGAAAAAAAGCGAGAGCTGGTTTGAGAACTGGTTCTCTACCTTGCCTTGGCTTTTACCTTGCTGCCTTCTATCCTTGGACCTCTCATTGGCCTTCTCTTGCTCATTTCTTTTGGCCCCTGGGCCTTCTCTCACTCTTCTACACACATAAAGACCCAGGTAGAAAACCTGACAGCCAAGCCACTTCAGGTCCATTACCTAAAACTGGACTCTGATGATGAACCCACTCCAGAAGTTGTCAAGTGCCAGCCCCAATGTGGTGCTTCAAAGTTCAAACCCCCAAAATTCCCTAGAGCAGCTGCTTTTGTGGGATGTCCTATAGGCACCACTGATACTATTGATCCTCCTTTGTAAAGGGGGATGCTGGAGGGTGCAAGACAAAGTACTGCAGGGATACCTCTTTCTCTGCACTCAAAGATGGGATCCTGAGAAGCATGCCTGAATGCATACAGGTTGGTGTAGGTCACTCTTCCCGTCCCCTTGAAAAAGCACCTGGGAGGCTGGGTCTCGGCCTCCCCAACCAAGGAGTGCTTAGCCCTTCAGCGCAATGCCTGAAACTCAGAAGGGATCAGGCCTCTATTTCCCCCTTCATGCTTCAAGTGCTCTATTATACAGGGAGGGGAGAGACATAGGAAGCCATGGCAAGGCCTTACTCTTGGCAAACACTCATCCTTGGCTTTCCTGTCTACTATTCTTCTTTCTGCTTACCTTCTATGATTCACTTGTCAGTTCTCAGAACTCCAAACAAGGCCTCATAGCAACCCACCTTAGTAACCCTTCCTCCTGATCTTTAGATTTAGCCAACATCCTGCTAGATAGATGTTTTTAGAACCCCTGGTAATGGCAAGGCTTTGTGAGAACAGCAGGTGTAACTAAGTTAGATTCCACAGCTGCAGCTAGCTTCCTCCACCTGCAAAGCCCTGTTTCCTTTCCTATACCTCTCCATATCCTGTTTTCAGCATCTGTGTGAGCAATAAAATCTTTGCCAGCTTGATCAGACTTCTTGACTTGCTGTGCCTTTTTAATTTTCTCACACATATCAGTCCTCTCTACAGAGTCTAAGTGTCCCACTTGATTGTCCAGCTGAAATGAAGATCCTCTGTCTTTGGAAAGGTTGAGAGACAGTCTCATCTTGGGGATTTTATCTCTTGCACCCATGAACAGTTGCCTCTGACTCACTTCAGATTCAGTCCCTGGAAATGTTCATTATGGGATGTACTGAGATGACAAATTTTATTACCTGGTCATTCATTTCTTTTGTAACAACCTCTTAACCAGTGGTAGCTACCAATCAGATGCTCTTCATAAAATAATTACAGTACATTGAAGGTGATTTTTCTCCTTCTATTGTCAACTGCTATGTCCAATTCCTCCACATGGGGGCAGTGGTGAGGCTCAGCTGCCATTGGCTAATCTGGGCTGTAGGGAGGAGCTGCTACAGCCCCTGGACTTCACTCCTAGTCCCTCTCCAGTGCCTTATCCTGCACTGCTTTTTCTGTTGGCAAACTTTCAGAACAAAGGTGTAGAGCGATGCCCAGGGTCATAGAACTGAAGGAATCTGTGACAGAAACCATGGAAACATTGTGAAGAGGAGTAAAGGGAGAAGTGCAGTTCATGTTGACAAGGAGAACCGATGCTCATGAACTCCAAAACTGCCCCTCTAGAGCTCCCTGTGAAGTCCCGACCTGCCCATGGTATTAACTCCTCAGTCACTGGCTCTCTAATCACTGTGATGAGGTCTGCCCATGGCTTCAAAGCAAAGAACTTTGAAGCAGAGACCACTGGTGCACAGAAAAAGCAATCAGTGAGTAAAAAGGAAGAAATGATCTTATTTCGCAGAGAAGGGAGAGAGATGAGCAACTAGAGAAGAGATTGGCTGCCAGATAACATGGATGGTGACATAGAAAGTATGATGTTGGACTTTCACTCTGTTGCTGTGACAAGCACCGTGACCAAAAGCACCTCAGGGAAGGCAAAGTTTTCTTGCAGGCTACAG
>JANHMN010000616.1:0-14507 GCA_030674055.1 Rhabdomys pumilio
TGTGTGATGTGTGGCATATGGTATGTGATGTATGTGTGTTATGTGTAATGTGTGAGTGTGTGATGTGTGATGACATGTGTAGTGGCGATTTTGGCATTTTGGTTTCTTTTTTAAAAACACACAGAAATATAAGAGTATGTTTTTGTTTAGTCCCAGGTGTGTGATATAGGGCTTCTTCAGATTGTCCACAACAGTTACACTTTGCTTCATACTCTAGCCGGGGTGTGATTTTGCCAGCAGCAGACAGTTTCTGCAATTATGTGATGCTCGGAATTCTGGACACTTTTCAGAGGGTAGATAAATGCTAGAGCCCCAAGAGGCAGACCAACAACAGCCAACAGCAACCAACAACCCTGTCACCTGCCCTAGAGTCTATCACCTGTCCTGCAGTCTGTCACCTGTCTCCATGTTGTCCCATACCATCAAGAGAAACCCATGAGCAGCTTTTCTCCACACCAGATAGCTGGTCCCATCCACCCAGAAACTGTCCAGTGAGCACCTCGCTCAGGAACCCTCTCAGCTTTGCAAGTGGCTAAGTCACACCTCTCTCCCCTTTACTCCCTCCCCCATCACACACACACACACACACACACACACACAACCATGTGGCTCCAGCCAGCACTGTCTGCAGTAACGAAGCACTGTCTGCAGTAACGAACCATAAACCATCTTTGGGAAGATTAGAGATGAAGCCGCATTAACTCTGCACGGCAGAGTGAGGACGTAATGAGATCAGAGGATCATCCTGGAGGTGAAATCGCTAGGTTCTAAAGCCATGAACTTCCCAGCTGCAGCCGAGCTTACAAGGAGATGGAGGGCGGGGAGGGGCTTGCCAATGGAGGCTGCCTTGAGGGCCAGACCAAAGGGATATAACATTACAGACAGTTAGATCTGTTAGTGAGAAAGAACACCTGGGGGCTCTGAAAACAAGGGTATGTTTGGAAATTATAGCCTCTGCTGAAATACTTGAAGGATTATAATTTTAATCATGAAATAATACAGAGGTCAGGCCCAGCTTGAACGAAGGAGCAGAAACCCCACAATGCGTGCAAGTACAACCGACACCTGCCCCCAGTCAGGGACCGGGCAGCTGAGGTAACAGGTGAAACAACGGGGGGTGGGGGGTAGCTTTGGAGTCTTCAGGTGGCCCTCTAGGGACACACAGCAGAGTGAGGATAGAAGCTTCTTGCCACAACAATGGGACAGTGGGGCATATGAGTCTGAGAGCTAACCTGAAGACCTCTGAAGCCCTACCCAGGACATGAGTGTGGCAGCCCCTGCAAGGTTCATCTGCACAGCCTGGGAACACAAGACTCTGTGGGTACATCTGAAGTTACCTAGAAGAAAGGACCTTTCAACGCACAGAGAAAAACAGGAAGGCCTGTCTACCCAGGCAATATCTAAGGAAGTCAGCTCAGGGCAGGGGGTGTGGTCAGGCTCCAGTCAGAGAAAGGTTGGGATAAATGGATGTGGCTCAGTCTATAGCACGTTCACCTGTCTGATTCTCCTATCCAGGCACATAGACATGCCAGCTCTAATGTGACACCAAGAAGATGTGCAGGTGGCAAAGGAAGAGGAAGTCCCAGGGCCCAGAGCTCAAAGCTGAATAAGGAGCAGAGGACCCAGAGCTTGGTTTAAGAGCCACATGTACACCATAAGCGAGTCACAGGTCACGGGTGGACAACATGTATGCTAGGTCAGGGATCCTGAATGTCTAGCTGCTTGTGGAAAACACTAAAACCATCACCTGCCGGTGTACGAGGGCAACTGAATGCTCTGGGGTGGGGGCTGGATTTACACTAGCCACGGACTTCCTCCTGAAGCCACCAGGGAGGGGTTCAGGTCAAGCCCTGGGGAACAGAGCTCAAGTCTTCACAGTGTAGAAACTGAAGGAAGCGATGTACACATTCCTTGCACAGGTGTGTATGTGTGAACGCTCTCTGTACAGACATACACATAGGTGGGCTCGCACATGGTTATCCATGTACAAAAAGGTAGGGCGTCCATATATGAGCATCAATAGGCTTTTAATAAAATTCTGCATTGCCAATGAAAGAGAAGAGCTGAATGTGGTGTTGCTCACTTGTTATCCCAACTCGGGGGAAACTGAGACAGGACTTCAATTCAATTTGAACTCAATTTGAATTCAAGGCCGGCCTGAGCCAGACCAAATTGTGGATGGGGGGAGGGGGGCTGCAACTGTTAATGCTGGGGGAATTGGTTAATATCTAAAAATAAAAGAAAGAGAAAATAGGTTTTAAAGATGACTAACATTTATAGAGCACAACAAAGTCAACATGGGAGAGCATCCTATGGCTACAGGGCAAGGAACACTTTCTTAAAACCCCAGAATCACAAACACTGAGGGAAGAGACAGGCACATTCTGGCCCATTGAAATTCATCAAACAGCATAAACAAACGGAAGGCGCAGGGCACCGACTGGGAGAAGATATTTGTAACGCACCCGGCTGACAACGGATTAGTGTCCGGAATGTATAAATAACTCCACCAGAGCACTAAGAAGCAGACAAATCACTTGTGTTAAAAAATGCGCATCAGATCCGAACACGGAGGAGGAGTGGAGCTGGTGAGCTCAGAATCATCCGTATCTAGGTGGATGCAATGTTTAGAATCTGCTAATCTGTCACCAGTGGAAAAATCCGAAGTATCAGTGTGAGCGGGCTGACCTTCAGGGTGTGCAGATTGCCTTGGAAACTTTCACAGAGCTATGTGAAACTGATAGGACACATGTATCCCTAGAGTCACCTGTGATCTGGGGACGTGTTTCCCTATAAGCAGTTTTCAGGGTCTTCCCACCACAGCATCAGGGGACAAAATGCAAAGAGTATCCCCACAGCACTGGTGGTAAGACTCCATCAGGCTTCTCTGAGCCCCTGAGGGTCACAGGGTAGATAGTGAGACCTCTGAACACCTAAGGAACTTCAATGTGGCTCCTTCTCTAGACCTGGTCAAGAATGCTCATCAGGCCGGATGGCGGTGGTTCACACCTTTAATCCTAGCACCGGGAGGCAGAGACAAGTGGATCGCTGAGTTTGAGGTCAGCCTTGTCTACAGAGCAAATTTCAAAGTTACACAAAAAAAAAAAAAAAAAAAAAAATCCAGTCTCAAAAAAAAAAAGGAATCTTCATTAGGAAAAATTTGTTAGTTTTACAAGTCAGAAAAATCCAAATCTCTGGCAGTAGGAGGTTGAGGACATCAATGGTGACACATTCAGATCCCAGCATGCACTCAGACTGAGGAGTTCTCTTGGACTTCATGCGTTAGGAGGACAGGCTCTGTCCCAGTAATAGCTCTTGCTGGTGTGGAAATGGTTGTTGTTTGGTTGATTAGTTGTTTTGGTTGCTTTCGGGGGAGGGTTGTTTGTTTGTTGCTTTGTTTAGTCAGTTGGTTGAAGGTTTTTTGAGACAGGGTTTCTCTGTGTAGCTCTAGACATCCTGGTATCCACCCTGTAGAGCAGGCTGGCCTTGAACTCAGAGATTTGCCTGGCTCTACCACCCAAGCACTGGGATTATGGAAATGTTATTTTTTTTAAAGATCGTGGAAAATATAAAGTTCAAATGGCACTTCCCTAGGCGGACGGAGGAGAAGTGAGGCTGGTATTATCCCACTGGGAGCCTAGAAATCTTGGGGTACTTGCTTGAGTGCTTGGTTCAGAGTACTGGATGCCCGGGCGATCAATTGCAGCTCTCAACATAGCCATGCCTACTTGAATAGTTAGGCATGGTGGAATCGAGTCTTTATATAATACTGATTGATCCTTCTTCATTCCCTGTCACAGTCCATCTCCATGTCACTTAGGAAACAAACCTGGAGGCATGCCTGGAGGTGTTTCCAGAGAATTTCCACGTCTTGGACTGGAACTCATCAATAACACCATGCTGGCTGACCAACAAACCACAGGGATCCACCTCTCCATGCCCCCCCAGCACTAGATTTATATGTGCACACCACCACGCTAAGATTTTTAACATGGCTTCAGGGGATGAAACTCAAGCCCTCATTCACAGTAAGCACTTTACCAACTGAGCTATCTTGTAGCCCCTGCCTGATATCTTGAGGAGATTCTCCCCTCCCAGGTGTCCATTCCCAACTCACACAGGAACTCCCCAGGATGGTCCTCCCTGCCTCCTGGTGAGATGCCTTGAAATACACTAGAGATTGAGGTCACCTAGAGATTCTTTTCTCCTTCGTCTTTCATTCATTTCTCTCATCTGTTTCCAACTCTTTCTCCCCATCTTTCTCATCTGTCTGTCTGTCTTCTTCTTGTCTGTCCATCTACCTATCTCTCCATCTGTCTATCTCTCTCTATGTCTCTGCCCTTCATCGCCCACTCACTCTCAACATCTAAGAAGAACCTGACTGTCCTCTGTTTCCGGAACACTAACCAGCAGTGCACACCATGAACACTCAGATGGGACAGAGCTTTCAGAGAGTTACTAAAAGCCAACTAATGTCCTTTTAGAGGGGGAAAAAATATATTGACTGCTGATATCTGCAATAATGAACCCCAGCAAATTACACAAACTGCGTCCGGGTGGCAGTTTGATAAACACCCCTCGGGAGAGCACAGAAACACCACTGCCAAACTCATAGTAAACATTCTCTCAAGACAGATTGGATATCACTTTGGGGTGAAGTCTAAACTGCACGGGCATAAAAATGACAACCGATGCAGCTGGGATTACACGTTTGTGAACTGATTCTCGTAGAAAATTAGAATTTGAGGGCTTGGCAGCAACGCGGCACGTTTTCATCGTTAGCAATTATCTTGTAGCCTGTCTCAATCTACACTCCAAGCCTCGTTTGCATGCTTCTCAGAAGATGCTGCGTAAGGGAAATCGGCCCTTTAAGAAAACAACTTGAAGAAAGCTTATCTTCTTTAAAAGCCGTTCTGTGGCAGGTTTAGACTGCGGAGGGGGGAGGGCCTGAGAAAATGTCTAGATCCCAAAAAACAGTCCGATGGTTGGAGAAAGCGGATGGAAAGAAATGTTAGTCGGACCATGTAAGCTCAGTACAGCATTCTGCACCTGCCCGGAAGGGTATTTCAGCTGCCCACGACAGCCAGTAAACTAGGAGGTTCATCACATTTGCTCTCTGCTCAAACCTTGGCGCTCAGCCATGAGACTGCCTCGTGAGTGCCAGAGACCCCAAGTGCGAGGAAGGAGAAACAGACTGAGTGCTCCTCGGAAAGATAGCAGCTCAGCTTGTTGTCCCCAGCTTTCACCTGCTTGGTTCAGAGAGCACTGCTTCACAGCTGGGCGGTATGACCAGGGTTGGCAAAAGTGACATGTCTGCCCAACACAAAGGCCTGTCCAGTTGGGGACAGTTGGTGCTGAGACTCCACTGAACACCTCAGTGTTCTAAGGCAGATTGGATTGCCGAGGGGCAAACCCAGGGCTGATTGCGCTCTGGCTTTGTAGACTATCCAAGACTCACAGGGTATAGGCTCTAGGGAGAGCTGGACCAAACCCAACGGAAGTGAGGAAGTCCCTAAGACCTTAAAATCTTCCAGACGAGACTCCGGGCCCGGAGATGAAAGTGCACGGCTCAGCTACTCATTCTCCTTGGTCTCTAACTCGGCTCTTAAGACCCAGCAGAGATTATTTCTGAAGACAAGGCTGTCTTGGCATTGCCACCCTGCTTGCAGCTCCACAGAGCAAGCAGCCTGAGTGACCCGCAGGGGAATCCAAATAGCTATGAGTGCCCCCTAGTGGAGGCTGCAGCCTGAGGTCTGGGGCAGTGGAACAGGAAAAATGTCACTTCCCTTCAGGGTCTCCCCACATCCTACCAGATTGCTTCGCACAGCCTGTGACAGCCCAGGGTGGGCAACTGACACAGAGCAGAGACTATCTCATCTTCAGAGCAGATTTGAAGAGACTGCCAAACCAGCTTCACCTCCTTCAGCCGAGCCCAGATACCAGCACATCCGAATTCCTCGTCGGCAAATTGTCATGCCATAAATCAGTGTCACCAAATAACTCAGAAATGCAGCCCCTTTTATTAGTCACTGTGTCGGCATTCACAAATAATCTGTCACAACTTCTTACCAGGATAATGTAATCACCGTGCAGTAATTAGGATCTCATTATGTCATCACCGGCACACGGGCTCGGCTCGACTCCCCTCCAGCGACTCCCCGTTGCAGACCGTGATTTATTTTGTTTATGCACAAAATGTATTTCTACAGAGAATTGTGATCTCTGTTTGGAGTGTAACAAGATACAGTTTTTAACAAACATATCAATTTACTTAAAGAAAATACTAAATTGTTTCTTAAAAAGACAGCCTTTCTCCAACCCAGGAGACGAGGCCAGGAGTGAAATGGAAAAATCTTCTAAGTTGTTGTTTTTAACCAGTGAAGTCCTGGATGGAAAGGGTGGCCTACGGGAGAGCTTCTGTTCAGATGCTGTGGCTGTCACTGTTGAAAGGCAGATGTGGCATGTACCTAAGGCACAAGGGGAGTTCCCCAAGAAGACCATTATACTCAGCACCCACTCATGTTGTGAATCCTGCCCTACTCTGGGGCCCTCAGAGACCAAACACCTAGAGAAAGACTCCATGGGAAAGACACCAAATCTGAGAAAGAGCACCCATTCACTAAGACTGCAATCCTGCCTCTTACTCCAGGATAACTACAGGCCCATCCCAAGTCCAGATCATCACTGAAGGCTACCTGAAACACACCTTCCACTCATTCTCTGCCTTGAATCAGAGAGCTGAGGCAAGATGGGTCACCACGTGTCTTCCCAAAGCAGTTGGCTTGCTACATGGTTGAAATCCAAGAAGAGAATCAAATAGGGCAATTCCTTCAGGTTAACTCGGTAGGACACCTGGTTTAAAGCAAATTATCTAATATCAGGATGGGGCTTCCTTCCTCTTCCCTTCTCCAAAGGATCTCTATATCCTAACAGGTGTTTATTGGTGTGCTGACAGGGAGGGAGGTGCATAAAGATAGAGACGTGTCACTGAACACATGTTTCTGTCTAGCAGGCGGTATGTATTCTATAGAACCCTGGGCCACCATTTTGTTATGACCCAACCAGCACCTGTAAACCTTGGCATGGCCAGTGCAGCCAGCCCAGTGAATGGGCAGTCTGTTAAAACTATCTCCAGTCTTCAATCTGAAAGTAGGAGAAAATAAATGCAAAATGACCACAGAGTATCCAGGGATTGAGGCTCGGCCAGGGACGGGTAGGCCAGCTGCCAAGGGCAAGAACTATGACAATGTCAAACATGAATGGAATCTTCTGTCTCCTTCAGCTGTACAGAAGGGAATGGCCAAGACTGAAGCCACCATAGTCTCTAGGCAGTGGAGCAGCTAGGATACCCTCTTTGATGGCCACTGGTGCTGAATCCTGTCCTGAAGTAGTGCCAGGCATGAGTGCAGCCATGTCCATGGGCTTCCAGACGGCTCATTTGTCTTGATTATCTTCTCTTCACGGCTGCTGCCCAGCCCAGCCTCATTTCCAGCAGATTCCTGAAGCCAGAGGAGGGTTTGAAGGAAACTAATCAACAAAAGCAGCTGCTCCCGCCCAGCCTGGCCTCCACCACGTCAGCTCTCCCAGGGCAAGAACAGCTCAACCGAGGAGTATGTTCTCCCTATCGCTGCTCCAGGAGACCTGGTTTGGGGACCACCCTGGGGCTCATGAGAGGGCAGTATCCATGCTGAAGGCAAAATTTAAAGGAACCCCAGCCCTAAGCTGTCCCATTGAGGACATGGCTCAGGCCATGGGGACACTGGGCAGGCAACATGACACTCAACAAGGGTCCTGTCTGGGCAAATTGGAAATGAAGATCTGACCTTAGGGCTCACCTGTACCTCAAGGGCACAAGGCTCCTAGAAGTGTCAACCAAAATTCAGGCAGCTCTATAGCTCTGACTCCCTCTGCCAAGGTACCACTGTGCCTCCACTCGTGGCCAGAGTGGTCAATGACCCAGCTTAGTTCTGAGCTCTGCCGTCAGCTCAGCCACAAGCCAGGTTCTAGAGTTGCTCAAGACTGTGGAGAAGGTAAGCATCACTCTTTCCTGAGAGCAGGTTCATCTCCCTGTTCTACTTGCTAAAGCCCAGCCCTGGAAAGGGTCCCTGCCTAGAATCCCAAGGAATCAAGAATCAAAGCACTCAGGGTCACAGTCTACCCAGGAAGAAGGAAAAGGCCCTTTAAAAAAAGAGGAAGAAGGAGGGGGTTCAAGGAAGGCAGGAGAAGGGCAGCTTCTTCCAACAAATCCAGCTGAACCCAAAAAAGGCAGAGAACCCAAAATAATCCAATGCCCTTGGGGGAGTTTGAGCTACTTGGGTGTGCTTTCCATCCTCCAGGGGAATTTGTACCTCTGGAGGGTCTTGTCTCTTTTGCCTACTCCTGTGTCTATCCTAAATGTCTTAGCTCCATCTAAGAACAGCTCTGCCTTCATTTCAATAACCAGAGCCAGTCCCATTGGCCCCACCCTAACCACAGAAGAGACAGAGTGAAGGAAAACAGTGTAGTTCCTTGACCCAAAACATAGAACCTGAGAGTTAGAGAGCATGGGACCACACTGCAGATACAACTAGCTCAGTGGTGGTTACTCACCTAGCGTGTCTGAGACTGGGAGTTAGCCCCAGCACCACTTTAAAAAGGAAGAATAAAGACTTGCCTCCCAGTTCATAGGTAATGGTAAGACATGCATTTTATATCCAACTTTCTTTTACATCTGGAAGTTCACAGCTTGTGAATGAAGAAAAGTGGGTCTTCATGAGACAGACAGGTAGAGAGAGGGACATACCTTCCACAGGATGCTGTGACAGGAGTTCAGCACTGTCACACATCCTTAAAGACTGTCACTGGACAGGTATGGTAGCACACACCTTTAATCCCAGCATGCGGAGGCAGAAGCAGGAGGATCTCTGTATATCTGAGGCCGACCTGGTCAACATAGCATGTTTCAGGACAGCCAGAGCTACATAGAGAGACCTTGTCTCAAAAAAAAACAAACAAACCTCCTCACACATACGTAGCAGCTGTGCAACTTAGTCTTCATGTGAAGTCTCAGATTTAGTCTTAGACTTCAAAAAACTGGAGTGGGGGCTATCCCAGAAGCTGTTGCCTGTCCATGGGATATGTTCTTCTAGCTGGGCTGCCTTGTCTGGCCTCAGTGTTAGAGGATGTGCCTAGCCCCACAGAGACTTGATGTGTGTGTGGGAGGAAAATCCCCAGGAGGCCCCACCCGCTCAGAGGAGAAGGGGAGGGAGACAGTGGAAGAATTCTGGGAGGGAGTAACTGGGGGGGAGCAGTAAGCAGGATGCAAAGTGAATTAAATAAATAAATAAATAACTGTTTAGTGCTGTTGAGTGCTATGAGAACTGTTTTTGTGTGTTTTAGCCACCATTGGATCTTTTCTAAGCCCCCTTTTAATATTTCCAATGAATGGCTGACATTCAAGAACAGGCGCTTTAGTGGGGCCTTCCCTCGTGCATGGTAGCCTTAAGCAGAAGATTATTGGCCAAGTAGCCAGTGAGACTGCCTCCACATCAGCCTAATTGCTTTACACATAGTATAGATGCCTTGAGGAAACTGTTGCAATCACAGCTGCCTGCTGTCAACTAGCAGCTTTAGGCAATGCTCTAAAGAGCATTGTCTTAGCTGTAACTGTTTCAGATAACTGGTTCCAGACCTTGTTGCCCTAACTCCAGATGACCCTGTCTGTCCCATACACCAGAAGAAGACCTTCTCCTGGTGGCGCAGCAGAATGAAACAGTCTTTCATTTGCTTGAGGGACAGTGCTGTGATTGGTTCAAACTCGGCCCTTCATTTGTATGCAGGTCAGCTGTGGTCCAGAAAGCCTGTGTCAGAGGACAGATGAAAGGTCCCAGCACTTCAGGGAGGATCGAGCATAGAAACAGAGCACAGAGACAGAAGCACAGGGTCAAGAAGGGGTGATAGAAGTAAAGAGAAGACGAGGCAAGGCAGAGAGCAGAGGCTGAAGAAAGATACGGTTCTGAAAGGCCAGAAAAGAGGAACAGCCAGGTACCATCCATCACTGGAAGAATTCCAGGAAGCTTTTAAACCTTAAGGGCCAAGAGTTTCAGATACAGTAGACCTGAGAACTATAACACTAGCCATTGTTGGCTGATGATGGTTCTGGCATTGTAGATCTTGTACCACTAGCTACCAATATCTATAACGCTAGTTACTATGAGACAAAAAAAAAAAAAAAAATCCCAGTGTATGAGGCCCATTTGGGAGCCAGCAAATTATTACTATAGCTTCAAAATGCCAGACTGCTGCTTGCTAAAGCCCAGAGCAATAAGCCTCTGACCTGAATACATGAAGTCGTGTGTATTCAGTTTCTAATGCCTGGAACTATAGGCTCCTAGATCTTGGGGTTTGCAGCTAGAAGCCTGTGGGTTTGTCCATCCAGCTCCTAGTCCTTTGACACTAAAGAACCTAAAACTGCTAGCAATGGAAACGCTCCTCCTCAGTCACCCATAAGGTTTTTCTGGAGAGAGCAGTTGACTGATAACGTTAAGGAAGTGCAGTCTTGCAGGAGAGGAGGACAGAAGCCGAGTGTGGCCTTGTTGCAAACTCCTAATTTAAAACAGCTCTGGGTACTAACTCTCAACAGTGACTGCCTGACAACAGGGCACAGCTGAGCTTCACATGAACCCTGACAAGGAACTCAGAATCAACCATGAAGTGTTCTCTTCCAAAAAGTAAGGCTGAAGCCTATCAGGGGTTTGATCTATCAGCTCACAGGGAATTAGGGACAGGAGAACACGCCAGCAGCCCTGCGGGATGTAGTCAGCAAGATCCAATGGTAGGGAAGTCAGCTAGTCAAGAGCCTCTGCTTCTTTGACAAATAGACTCCATGGAGGAGCAGAGGAGCAGTACAGAGTAATGACTTCCATGACACAATGTGATATAACAGCCCACAAGGGCTGTCTGTGACCCAGCAAATTATCTGAGAAAGCACGAGCTCTGAACATGGCTCTTGTGGATCTGGATAAGCTGTCTTTGTATAGAGCAGACAACTTTTAGTTATGAGAATGATGATGTAGTCATTTAAAAAATGTTTCATCTTTTAGGGACACAAATGAAACCCCTTCTATGTTTAAATGACCACAGACAAGGCTCCTGCCTGGAGATGTCATAACAGGACACCTAGGGTGTCAGGCTGGGAAAGCAGGTCACCTGTGGACTCAGAGATGAGGTTTTCACTAAGAAGAGTACCTATGAGAGGAAGAGTCTCCGGCTGGAGAGAGGGATCAGTGGGTAAGAATACTTGCTGTGCAAGCAAAAGGACCTGAATTCAAATCCCTAACACTCAAATAAAAAGCTGGGCATGGTCTCCTACCAGCCTATACTCCAGAATGGTGACAGGGTGAAGATATGAGGCTCATTGAAGCTTGCTGGCCATCGGTCTGGCCCCAAGTTCAGTAAGAAACCCTGCCTCAAAACAATAAGGTAGAAAACCATAGAACAGGACACCTGATGTCTTCCTCTGGCTGCTGCGTATGTACAGACACAACTCAAAAACAAAAGGCACAAGAGGGTTATGATTCTCTTTCCTGTTAAGCATGCTTGAAGTTTTCTATAATAAAATGGGTTGTTCTTTTACTCTCCAAGAGGTCCTGTCTTAGTTAAGGTTGCTGTTACTATGAAGAGACACCACGACCACCACAACTCTTATAAAGTAAAACATTTAATCGGGCTGACTTGCATTTTCAGAGGTTCAGTCCATCATTATCACAACAGGAAGCATGGCAGCTTGCAGGCAGACATGGTACTGGAAGAGGAGAGTTCTACATCTTGATCCGAAGGCAGTCAGGAGGAGACTCTCCTGCTGGTAGCTAGGAGGAGTGTCTCTTCTGCACTGGGCGAAGCTTGAGCACTAGAAGCCCTCAAAGCCCACCTACACAGTGACAGACTTCCTCCAACAAGGCCACGTCACCTAATATAATAGTGCTGCTTCTCACGGGCCACTCATAGTCAAACCATCGCAGGTCTCAAGCAGGGTCCTTTCCTCCCAGAGACACCCAGAGCTACTCTACTGAATCCCCCTTTTTTCTCCACTGGGCACCTGGGTAGTCATTTTCCTCTCCTTCATACATGCACCAGAGACAGGCCTCTCAGAAACCCAGAAAAATATGGCCGCAGGTTCCCAGCCCATAGAATAGCCCCTCTGACTGAGGGGGTGTAAGGAGCAAAGCCTGTAGCAGCATTGATTGCACGTCATTATCATAGCCCATCAAAGTCCCGCAGCACAGAGTGTGAATTTACCAGGCAGACAGGCAGAGAAGTAACGTGACCACCCCATGCCGCCATTCTCAGCGAGGAGCTTCAGATTGTATACATTTATTTGGGAAAGGCCTGGGCTAGTTGTGGCATCTTGCCAAGACAATTTGAAAGGTATCAACAGTTTAAATGACATTTTCACCTTCAGCAAATACATCTCTGCCTGCTCAGAATGGCGATGCTATCCTGCCCCCAGCAATCTATGATACAGTCATGTCAGAAATAGGTGTCAACTCTCATTACGCTCCCGAGGATAAATCCCACTTATCAGGTCCTGCAAGCATCCCAGCCATCCTGACATCCCTCTGCAGACCAGGCAGCCTCCCGCCCTCCCTCCGTCTTCCTGTGAGCTGCTGTTATGGGGGGGGGGGGGGGGGGCTTTCAATTGCAGAGTCCATGTTGGAGACCAGGAGCCATGCAGACAGTCTGAGCTGTGGGCCAGGGTGGTACAGAGTGCCCAGTGTTATTAAGAGTTACCAACGTTACTAATGCCACACTTGGGGGAATGAGTGTCCACACTTGTCTACTGTCACACTGGTGTCCACACTTGTCTTCTGTCACACTGGGAATCTATTTGTTTTCAAAGAGAAATACTCCATTGTTCAAAAGCAGAGATGTCCAGAATGTGAGACAAGGTTCCCCTGAAGAGCATCCTTGCTAGCCAAAGGGGACAGCACATTGGTGGCTCCAGCAAGATGGGGGAAGCTTCTCTATAGGCCTAAGGTGCTGCCTGATAATAGTCTTAGCTTGTGGGTTGGTGAAAACTAGTGGTCTACTAAGTTCATAGACTACAAAGGTTTTTAATCTGTTAGCCACAAGATGTTAATTCCAACATGGGGGATGGGGTGGGGGGTTGAGGAATGGCTGTTCCAGGGGCTAGAAATAGCCCAAGATAAGGTAATTAGCCTTTGGACCTGCGACATTCCAACTTTCATATCACTGCTGTTAGACACAGCTAGTTTCCAGGAATTTTCTGTCATGTACCTTAGGAGTCAAAGGTGAGGATGTTCAACTAATTAAAAATGGAGCCAGACAGTGGTGGCACACGTCTTTCATCTCAGCATTAACCGGGAGGCAGAGACAGGCAGATTTCTGTAGGTTTCAGACCAGTCTGGTCTACAGAGTGAGTTCCAGGACAGCCAGGACTACACAGAGAAACCCTGTCTCTGGGGAAAACTAACATAGAAATACAACACAGCAAACTCTGTGTGGTACAATTCAGATAAGCATCAGGGATGGTCAGGGCACTGAGCACTGACGGTCAGCAGTGATGCCCAGGTTCTATATCAGCAGGTCTGGCAGCCAGTCATCAGTCTGTTTCTTCTTAATCTTGTCTGTACTAAACACGCACACAGATTTTTCTCTTCCTTGTTTCCCAAACAATGGCTAGTGTTTAACCAGCTATTTGCATAGCATTTACACCACATCCTTTGTTATTAGCAATTGTGGGAGGATTTAAAGCAAGTAGGAGCGGGGGAAACTGATCCTATGGAGACTTTAAGCTCTGCCTCCATCAGAACTAAGTAGCTGTGGTCTGCTGTCTGCAGGGTAGCCAGGAAAGAAGCCCCCACAGACATCAATGTGCAGCCGTATTACAATATATAAAACGCCCCTAATCAGGGACCTCTAGCTTCACCCTAAAGAACAGAAAGTGGTTATGGAAGCAAGCATGTTGCTGTGAGCTCGAGGCCATCTGAGCTACGTAGAGACTTTCAGGCCAGTCTGAGCTACAGAGTATGGTCCTGCCTCACAAATCTAAAGGTGAAAAGGTGAGAGAGGTAATCATAAATAAAGCAGAAAAATGAAAACAAAAATAAATCAATAAAACCTAGATCTGGGCCTCGGAGGTGAGTAAAACTCAAAACCTCTGAAAAGTAATGACGAAATAAAATAAGAAACAAGCAGCATCAGAAGAGAAGTGAGACCCTACGACCCCGCAGGGAATCCTAAGGCGAGAAAGAAATATAATGAGCAAGTTTGCTCATGTAAGCTTGACTCCAAGATGGATGAAATGATCTAATTCCTAAATTGAAAACAAACCAACTACTTAAACTCATCCAGGAAGAGAGAATCTAAATAGTCGTATGTGTGTGCATGCACATATATGTGCACACATGCATGCGTGCATATGTGCATGTGTGGTGTGGTGTGTGTGTGTGTGTGTGTGCATGTGTGGTGTGGTGTGTGTGTGTGTGTGTGTGTGCATGTGTGGTGTG